>SZWC01027532.1:14669-26477 GCA_023375785.1 Penium margaritaceum | reverse complement strand
AGGGTGGGTGACAAGGAGGGGGTGGGGCGGCCGATGAGGGGGGGAGGAGGGGGAGGGGGGCCGTTGAGGCGGGGGGACGGTGGTCAATGAGGGAGAAAGCATGGGGAGGTGGGCCGTTGAGGAGGGGGGAGGGCGGGCGACGAGGGAGGGGGAAGGGCGGGTGAAGAGGACGGGGGAAGGTGGGTGATGAGGGAGGGGGGGCAATGACAACACGTCGCATCTTTGTATCGCCATCGACATATTATAGTCTATTTGTATGCCTGAACACAAGAAAGTTCTGTGAAGTTATGCAATTATTTTTTTATACTCAATAAACCCATGGTTTAGTTTTCTCACAACCCCATTTACTGTTTGCAAGAGAAGACGTACATTCGTCCTCAGACTTCGAAAGTGCTATTTTTGTAGGGATTCGCAACGCCTAACAATGGACACGGAAATCGTAGGAACAGAATCTGCCCGATATTCTATTCCGGGTTATCGGGCATTTGTTGTTCCTTTCCTGGACTCCTGCTTGACCCCGTGGTAGCGGTGCCAGGCAGGTTGCATTGTGTCATAGGGGGGGGGGGTCCCATACCCTCGTCTCACACGAATCACAAACCTAAAACTGTCGATCAAATCTATATCCGAAAGACACCCTGAAATGTGGCCTCTAGTTTTTTGTTTGCCTCACTCAACAAGGCACGTAGATTGTGAACGCGCATTGTCGATCGTAGATCATGGATCATCGTCGGTAGAGATGTGTCGGCTGGAACTGGTCTTTCGTTACATTAGTGTATTTCTAAACTCTACTACACTTGAATAGGATACACCGCCCTGCTACACTTTGCCAATACAATCTGCCATTTTGAGGGGGGGGGAGGAGGAGGGGACAACGTTTCTGTGCCATACATGTACCAGCTACACCTCCCCAATACACTTGATGGTTTGGGGGAGGGGGGGATCTCAAATACTGGGAGTCCATTTCGACACCTTTTCTCCTCACCTTTCGACGTTTCATTTTTGTCGACAATCGTCGATTGTCGATCGACAATCCATGATCGTCAATCGTGACCTATCGATAGACAGTCACGGTCCCCGATCGTAGATCGTCGATCGTTGTAGATGTGCGGTCGACGAGCGAAGATGCATTAGTGCTTGTTTTTTTGTTCCGTCCTGTCGAATATCAAAGATCGTCGATCTTCGATCGTCGATTGTCGATTGTCGTCTATCCAAAGATGTCTATACAGTGATCTCCGATCTTGGATCATCGATTGTTGTAGATCTCTGGTTGACAAGCCGAGATACATTAGTGCATGGTTAGCTCTTCTTTAACATGAAAAAAATACATCCCCGGGCTACACTATGCCAATACATTTTACCCTTTTGGAGGGGGGGGAGTGTGGCCATGTCGTCCCCCCCCCGCCATGGTCGAATTGTATTGGAGGAGTGTCTACGGAGGTGTATCGGGAGAGGGGTGGACTTCGTGAACAAGTGTACAAATACACTTGCGTATGTTTTTTATTCTCTACAAGATACTCCTTGCGCTACACTCCCCCAATACATTCATCGTGTCTTGTGGGGGGGGGGGCTATTGTTTCTTTGCACGTATTCCGGCACTCGCTATCGCGGCACCGTTTCTTTGCTCGTTCCTATGCTCGTAATCCGGCACTCCGTATTGAGTTGCACAAAGAAATCTATGGGCGTAAATACCTTAGATCGTTAGATCGACGCTGCAAATGTACGAAAAAACTTATTTAAATGAATACACTTATGTATCCTTCGGGTTTTATATCTGCTACAATCACGGAAACTCAAACCAAATACACCTCTAACTTTTGGGGGGGGGGTGAGGGGACAAGTCGCCCCCCCCCCCCCAAATCTCTGTATTGGGTGGGGTTTCGTGGGAAGTATTTCTGGAGGGGTCTGAATTATTGCACAAGTGTATGCATTCACTTGTGTATGATTTTATGCNAAAAACTTATTTAAATGAATACACTTATGTATCCTTCGGGTTTTATATCTGCTACAATCACGGAAACTCAAACCAAATACACCTCTAACTTTTGGGGGGGGGGTGAGGGGACAAGTCGCCCCCCCCCCCCCCAAATCTCTGTATTGGGTGGGGTTTCGTGGGAAGTATTTCTGGAGGGGTCTGAATTATTGCACAAGTGTATGCATTCACTTGTGTATGATTTTATGCGCGCATACGATACAAACCCCGATACATTCCTACAATACAATCGAGGAGTTAAAGGGGGGGAGGCTGGGCGAGACAGGAAAATACCTTTGTGTACGGCTTTCTGAATCTCCACGATACACCACCCGATACATTGTCGATATACATTCGGGTAGTTGGGGGGGGGGATTGGGGACAATAATCGACTCCGAGTGAATTACATCCGCGGCAGTTGCGAAAAGCAACCGAATGTCCTGTTTGCTCTCAAACGACTTCTCAACCTACTTTTAGGGTTTCGAATACTCGCTGTGTATGACAGAAATACCCTAAAAAATGTTTAAAGACAGAAATAGGTTAGCCTGAAAACTATCAGGTATTGTAGTAATTGAAACAGAGATTGGTTAGTGGTTGAAAAGTTTTATTCCTACAATTATAATTTTCACTGTAAAGAAAACTATAGTTGTTCACTTAAAAACCAATGATAGAAGAAGTGCATAAATGCTGGTAAACGTCTAGGAAGAGAAGATAATGGAGGAGTAGTATACATAAGAAATGAAGTGTATAAAAGTGGGACGATTAACCATACCTCGTGAGGGGTGGAGGATAGTGAGCGGGACACGGCATGTCGACGTAGTGT
Organism: Penium margaritaceum; assembly: GCA_023375785.1. NCBI lineage: Eukaryota > Viridiplantae > Streptophyta > Zygnematophyceae > Desmidiales > Peniaceae > Penium > Penium margaritaceum. Next base: position 23,685 of record SZWC01027532.1, on the reverse strand, counting down.
ATGGCACATTATGTCAACATTTGTTCTTTCTTTATTGTATGTCTTTGTATGTGTATGATTCGATTCCATGAGTATGTGGCAGCTCCGATATGACATCTTTCACCTTGGTGTGCCGCAATGCGGACGACAAGAACAAGTGTCCCTTCAATGTCCGAGTTAGCCTGCGAAAAAAGACACAACTGTGGGAGGTGGTGAACGTGAACACTGAGCACACTTGCGCCGCGACGACAATGAGAGGGCACCCGTTGCGGCATGTCGAGTACGTGTCCACACTCATTGCCAGCACAATGCACGCCGATGTCAAAACGCCGATCCCCGCACTTCGTCATGTCGCCGAGGCTATGATTGGTGGTGGAGTTAAGGTTCCATACGGCACGGTTTAACGTGCAAGGAAGCAACTTCTCAAGAAGCCCTTGGGAGATCCAGAGAAAGCATGGGGATTTTTCAAACCCTTCATCGACGAAGTACGTACTCTTGTGCATATGCATATGCATATTCATTCGCATATTCACATGCATTTGCATATGCACCTGAATGTGCATATGCATATTCACATGCATGTGCATATGCATATGCACCTGAATATTCACATATTCATATGCATCTGCACCTGAATATTAACATATCCAGATGCATATGCACATGCATATGCATATGCATAGGCATGTGCATATGCATATGCACCTGAATATGCATATGCATATACATGTGCATATCCAGGTGCATATGCATATGCATATGAATATGCATATGCACATACATATGCATTTGCATGTGCATGTGCATATGCATATTTAGGTGCATGTGCACATGCATATGAATATGCAACTTCATGTGCGCATGCACCTGCATATGCATATGCACATGCATATGCATCTACATGTGCATCTGCATATCCATTTGCATATTCACATGAATATGCATATGCATATGCATATGCACATGCATTTGCATATGCCAATGCATATGCACATGCATATGAAAATTCATATGCACTGAATATGCATATGCGCCTGAATGTGCATTTGACCATTCATGTGCACATGCACCTGAATATGCATATGCATATGGATATGCATATTCAGGTGCATATGCATATGCATTTGCACTTGAGCAAATGCATTTGCATATGCGTAAGCATATTCATTTGCACCTGAGCATGTGCATTTGCATATGCATATGCATATGCATGTGCACCTTCACATGCACTTGAATATGCATATTCAAGTGCATATGCACGTATGCACCTGCATATGCACACATTCCAGTGCATATGCACATGCATGGTCACATGCACCTGAATATGCATATGCATATGCATATGCATATGCATATGCACATGCAAAAGCATATGCATATGCATATGAAAATGCATATGCATATGCATGTGCATATGCATATGCACATTCCAGTGCATATCCGCATGCATATGCATGCGCAAATGCATATGCACATGCATATGCATATGCATATGCACCTGAATATGCATGTGCATATTCATATACATGTGCATATGCGTATGCATATGCATATGCACATATTCAGGTGCATATGCACATGCATAGGCATGTGCGTATGCATATGCATATGCAGGTGCATATGCATATTCATATGCACCTGAATATGCATCTGCATATGCATATGCATATGCATATGCATATGCATATGCACATATTAAGGTGCATATGCACATATTCAGGTGCATATGCACATATTCAGTTGCATATGAACATGCATATGCATATGCATATGCATATGCATATCCAGGTTCAAATGCATATGTATTTGCACCTGAGCATATGCATATACATTTTCATTTACGTAAGCATGTTCTTTTGCACCTGAGCATGTGCATATGCATGTGCATATGCATATGCATATGCATATGCACATGCATTTGCATATGCATATGCACATGCATATGCATATGCATATGCTTATGCACATGCATATGCATATTCCGGTGCATATCCATATGCATATGCTCATGCATATGCATATGGATATTCATATGCATATGCGTAAGCATATGCATATTCAGGTGCATATGCATAAGCATAAGCATATTCAGGTGCATATGCATATCCATATGCATATCCATATGCATATGCATATGCATATCCATATGCATATGGATACGCATATGCTTATGCATATGCATAAGCATATGCATATCCATATGCAGATGCATAAGCATATGCATTTCCATATGCATATGCTCATGCATATGCATATGCATATTCAGGTGCATATGCATATGCATATGTATATGGATATGCATAAGCATATGCATATGCATATGCATATGCATATGCATATTCAGGTGCATATGCATATGCATATGCATGTGCTTATGCATATGCATATGCATAGTCTAGTGCATATGCATATGCATATTCAGGTGCATGTGCAAATGCATGTGCAAATGCATATGCATATGCAAATGCATATGCATATACATATGCAGGAGCATATGGATATTCAGGTGCATATGCATATGCATATGCATACGCATATGAATAAGCATATGCATATGCTCATGGATATTCAGGGGCATATGCATAAGCTCATGCATATGCTCATGCATATGCATATGGATATTCATATGCATATGCATATGCATAAGCATATGCATATGGATATTCAGGTGCATATGCATAAGCATATGCATATTCAGGTGCATATGCATAAGCATATGCATATTCAGGTGCATATGCATATCCATATGCATATCCATATGCATATGCATATGCATATCCAAATGCATATCCATATGCATATGCATATGCTTATGCATATGCATAAGCATATGCATATCCATATGCATATGCATAAGCATATGTACATCCAAATGCATATGCTTATGCATATGTATATGGATATTCAGGTGCATATGAATATGCATATGCATATGGATATGCATATGCATAAGCATATGCATATGAATATGCACCTGAATATGCATATGCATATGCTTACGCATATGCATATGCATATGCATATGAGTATGCATATGCATATGCATATTCAGGTGCATATGCATATGCATATGCATATGGATATGAATAAGCATATGCATAGTCCAGTGCATATGCATATGCATATTCAGGTACATGTACAAATGCATGTGCAAATGCATATGCATATGCAAATGCAGGAGCATATGGATATTCAGGTGCAGATGCATATTCATATGCATCTGCACCTGAATATGCATATTCATATGCAAATGTAGCTGAATATGTATATGCATATGCGTTTGCATTTGCCTGAGCCTGTGCATATGCACATGCATATGCATATGCGTTTGCATATGCATCTGAATATGCATTTGCACCTGGATACGCATATGCATCTGCACATAGGCAGACGCATATGCACACGCATATTCATCTTCATGTGCAGCTGAATATGCATATGCATCTGCATGCATATGCATATGCATTAGCACATGTATTTGCACATGCACCTGCATATGAATTTGCTTATGCTCCTGAATATGTATTTGCACCTGCATGCATATGCATAGGCATATGCATATGCATATGCGTATACGCATGCATTTGCATGTGCAGGTGAATATGCATATGCATATGCATATGCGCAAGCATATGCATATGCATATGCACAGTCATTTGCATAAGCATGTGCATATGCATATGCACATGTGCATGTGCATGTACATGTGCATGTGCATGTACATGTACATGTGCATGAACATGTGCATGTACATGTGCATGTGCACGTACATGTGCATATGCATATGCATTTGCATATGCATATGCATATTCATATGCAAATGCACCTGCATATGCGTAAGCATATTCTAATGCACCTGCACATGCACATTCAGGTGCATGTGCTTATGAATGAATGCACATGCATTTTGAGGTGCACAGGCATGTGCATGTGCACATGTGCATATGCATATGCATATGCACCTGCACATGCAAATTCAGGTGCATGTGCATATGCATTTGCAAATGCATATGCAGTTGCAATCGCACCTTGCATATGCAAATGCGTATGCATATGCATATGCATATGCACCTGGACATGCACATTGGACTGCATGTGCGTATGCATATGAACTTGTACCGATTTCATTTTCTCATGAATATGCATGTGCATCTGCTTTTGCATATGCATTGCATGATGTGTACTTTGTGCAGATCATCCGACAGGACCCAGAGGCCGTAAGAGATGCAGAGAGTGTTCAAGGGCATTTCCATCGCGCGTTCATCGTCCCCGGTGCGGCAAAGAATGTGGTACATTGTGGGAGATTGTTTGTTGCAGTTGACGGGACATTCATGAAAGGCAATGACAGGGGCGTGTTGTTGATGGAAACCACCTTGGATGCCAACAACCACATTGTCCCACTGATGATGGCATTTGTGCGGAGTGAGGACAAGGACAACTGGTCCTGATTTGCAAAGAAGTTGGGAGAGACGTTTGGGATCCTACAGGACCAAACCGTGGTCATTGTGTCAGATAGACACGCAGGCATCATTAATGTCGTGCGAGATGAGCTGCCGAAGGCAAAACATGCTCACTGTGCATGGAACATTGGGAAAAATGTGAAGGACCGCTACGGTGTTGGAGCCCAAAGAGTCTTTTGGAAGCTTGTATATGCACATACCATAGAGGAGTGGCAAGCAGCTGCAAAGGAGATGGATGCTGTGAATCCGGATGCACTTGAGTACGTGCTTGGGCGTGGCCCAAGAGCACATGAGAGACTGGCTCCTGAACATTGGAGCTCTCTAAACTTTCCCCTTCCTCGATACGTTCATGTGACAAACATCGTGGAGAGATTGAACTCTACACTGAGAGGCGTACGTACCTTACCACCTTTCCATTATTTTGTCGGAGTGCGGGAGTATTGGCAGGGGTTGGTAAATGCTAGACGTCGTGAAGCCCAGGCTTACAGTGGGGAGCTAGCCCTGAAGGCACAGGAGATGTACAACCGGCGATTGGAGTTAGTGTCTAGGTATGTGCTGAGGAACGAGGTGGTACCGGATTGTCGAGCTATTGTGACGGGGAAAATGCAAGGGTCGAAGGTGCGGATCGTGGATCTGGACGAAATGTCATGCACGTGTGGGGTCTACCAAGAGCATCTCTTCCCCTGTGTCCATGCGGTAACATACCTGTTGTATGTCAATGGGAAGAAGGTCAGCGATGTGTGCCATCCGGCATACCTTGCATCCTCTTGGAAGCAGATGTACAGCGGTTCCCTCCTTCGCGTAATGTACGAGGAACTAGTGCCACATGATGGGTTTGCACCACCAATGCCCAAGGAGAAAGAGGCTGGAAGGCCTCCTACAGCTCAGAGAGAGGCAAACAGGGCCAAGTAAAACAGGAAGAGGAGGTGTTTCACATGCAATGCACAGGGTCATGTAGAACGTGATTTTCCATCGCAAATTCCTCATGGAAGTCGTCCTGCAAGTGTTGCAACGGGGAATGAACAACATGTGCGATGACGACTTCAACGTCGCACAACGTCAACAACGGGTGAGACCTCCACCTCACGTACAACGGCAACACCCATAGCTGCAAATGGAACCCCCACTACAGCCGCAATGCATCCTTCAACAGTACCCTTTACATCAGCCCCTCCGCCACCAGCATCAAGGCGACGTGTTATAACAATTGAAGCGCTCCTTGAGGAGCGTCAATGCCTCCAACTGATGTTGAGCGACCATTCAAAGGTGTGTACAACTTGATACTTCTACCTCATGCACTCAACACCCACCCACTCATCATTCCTTTTTTTTTTTCAAGCACCTTCATGTTGACTATGACGCCAAATGCATAGTTGGGTCTTTCATGTGCATTGTCTTGTAAATTGTGTCCTCTTATGTCCATCGTACACCATGACCATGTACACTTGGTCACCATGTACACTTGGTCACATGGCGATGCACTTGTAACATGCTCTTATATAGTACTTCGCTTCGTGTTAAGCCTCTCACCCATTCCCTCCCCCCTCCACCCCCATGTCTTGGTTGTGAAGACCCGAGCGTCGTGGTACTAGGAAACAAGAAGAAGGGCGGAACAAGGACAACCAGAGAACAAGCAACCCCGTCCACAACAGCTGGGAAGCGACTGGGAAGGACGTCAAGAAGCTCCTCAGCATGTTCCAACAGAAGATCAACATGGCACGGAGCAGAGTACAACAGAGCGGTGTCCAACGGAGGAGCATGCCACGGGGGAAGATGTAGTGAATGAGCAACCGACGTCGGCCGATCCTGTGCATCGAATTCTGATATGGATCCTCTGTCACAGAAGACGAATGAGGAGGGAGGACCTTCTACAGGACTAGGACCATAGGCACATCAGTTGTACCCTGGGGGATACTTTCGACGGGTGGCGAGAGTAATGGAGCAACAGCGACGACGTGGACGAAGAAAGGGAAATACAAGTGTGGAGCCAAGGGTAGGTATGGTAGGTAATGGGGGTGAAGGGGTGGTTGAAGAGCGTGCGAGCCGTGATCAACAACGACAAGCTCGCCAATGACGCATAGCTATTATGCGTTCTTGACGTATGGAGAGTCTGTAGATTCCATAGATGTGTGTATAGTGAGTTGTTTTCCACCAAATACATAGAGCCGAATGCTTAACCTCATGTGCACACATGTTTACAAAGCACATAACGACTTGTCATGTGTTGATGCATTACGATACTTGTGATTGTTTAACACGTGCCATGTTAGTTGCATTCGGATCATCAATGTGTTGGGTAAATGAATGCGAGATGAAAAATGGTAAGTCAATTGTATGCTTCAGTTTCACCTTCATGAGATTAGACCACTGGGGTTCGTTTCATGGCCCAAACCCTTAAGAGGAGAAGAGTGTAATGTTTTAATGTAGGCGTCTCCATTTCTTTCATATGCATATAATTGAGACATTAGATACATTACGATGGATACCTCTGTAGTCTCAATTTAAATGTACAAGGAACTACCTTCGTCCATTACAATGAATATTCAACATATATGGTTTAGAGGTTTTTTTAATGTTGTCATGTTTTAAGTTTACTTAATTCGACGCCCTTCCTAGCACCAACCCTAAAAGAAAAAGAAGCATGAAGAAAAATAATGATCCCCATAAACGATACATATGAAGGGGTCCGTAGTGAGGAATACATAATTTAAAATTTCAAGCCAGGGGGTCATTACGATGTGCACGTTAAAAGACACAATATGTGAAAAATTGACATTAATCTATGCCATGTGTGAAAATTTACGGCTAGTGGGTATTTTGGAAAAGTGTCATATTTGTGTGCTCTGACATAGTGTGTCATTTTTGACTTCCCGCCCAAAAACGAAGTTGTTTTAGTGTTTTTCACAAAGAGTGCGGAGTAGAGGAGGTTGACGGCAATTTCTTGCGACAGATTGAATGGTAACGAAAACCGAGGGCGCGTTTTGTCAAAGTGAAAATACCATATGCAATATTTTCAAAAACCTCGCACAACCCTAGACACTTCAGTTCTACAATTAGAGAAATGTGAGAATAGACTCACTTTCTATATTACTGTTTCGATGGACTGTATGCTGATGTGGCGCAACCACAGAGAAGGTGTCATTTCTGAGTGCCCTTTCGGAAACTGTCACATCTGCTTTTCGTCATTTTTGCGTGCCTTTCCGAAAGGCCGTCATTTTTGCATACCCCGCCCAAAAGTCGTTATATTTGCGTGCCCCGCCAGAACGTCGTCATTTTTGCGTGCCCCTCTACCGCGTCGTCATTTTTGCGTACCCGTCCACCGCGTCGTCATTTTTGCGTGCCCTTTTCAAAACCCCGCTAAATTTGCGTTTTCCTCGAACCTACGGCCTGTGGGACTTGGCGGCAGGAAACGCGGTTCGACTGGCCCAAGCCTCCCGTCGATCCCTGCGTTGACCATACAGTTTGTGTCAGAGACCCATGTGGTCGAATCCAAACGCACCCTTAAATGTCCAATAGATGACATGTGACCGCGCTCGAACTTCCGACAGCTCAACGACCAGCACTCAAGGCGCCACGGGGTAGAAAAACATTTTCTGCCCAGAAAAAGAGTAGAACTGACGAGACAACGGAATGGGTCTCATCCGTGGAAGGCGGTCGGACGGCAGACGCTCAACCAGCACAACCAACCACGAATCCTCCTCCACCACAGGCGGTCCTTTGTGTTGCGGGCTTGCAGTGCATTCATTCTCCGGCGCGCTGCTCTGTGTCGCCTAGGCAGCCCGCTGCCTGAGGAACACACCAGGAGTGCCTGCTGCGTCCCGCCCTCCGCTTGCCAAGTCCCGCGTCCTCACGACTCACCACGGCATCGCTTCGCTTCTCTCTAATCCTCTAGCAGCGTGCCGCTGCCCACACCGCGCGGTGGAATGCAATGTGTTGACTCACATTTGGCGCGTTGCACGGGGCAAGAGCAGCACAAGGCAGGGACAGCGTGACAGGGCCACCAGAGCAATGCCGCCATGGCAGTCAAACTGGCCGCCTGTCCGAGCACTGGACGCTTTCGGGGTGATGCTGGTGCTGGCTCTAATGAGCTGCTGCGTTCTGCCTGGTGCGTCTCTTCTTGTAGTTGGAGAACGAGAATGGGGACAGAGGTAGAAATGAGAACCGTAGTACGATTCTGCCTGCTGCAATGGTATGCTCCTCCGCTCCTCGGTCGAGGTCATCGCCAGGTGGTCTTCTGGCTATGGGCAATCAACAGCAGCGAAGGAATAGAAGGGAGCTACCCTTGCCTCTGGGTTAGCGGGACCGCTAACCCCATTGGCATCCTTCTCTGTCTCTGTCTCTGTCTCTCTCTGTCTCTGTCTCTGTCTCTGTCTCTGTCTCTGTCTCTGTCTCTGTCTCTGTCTCTGTCTCTGTCTCTGTCTCTGTTTCTGTCTCTGTCTCTGTCTCTGTCTCTGTCCCTGTCTCTGTCTCAGCCTCTGTCTCTGTCTCTGTTTCTGTCTCTGTCTCTGTCTCTGTCTCTGTCTCTGTCCCTGTCTCTGTCTCAGCCTCTGTCTCTGTCTCTGTTTCTGTCTCTGTTT
>SZWC01027528.1:14249-28378 GCA_023375785.1 Penium margaritaceum | reverse complement strand
AGACTGGCGGCACACGGGATCAGTGTTAGCCGCCGCGCCAAGCTCTATCCGATTACAGGAACGGAGTCCATCGTCCGGGAGCGCTGCTTCTGCGACGTCTGACGATGTCTTTCGGACGTTTGGCAATAGCGCGAGAGCCCCTCGCGGACGTTTGACTCCAGCCCCAGTAATGCATCGACGTTGGCGCGACGGCCAACACGGAACCTTCGACTTGCCAAGACCACCAAAAAATGAGCTACGCAAAGATGGGTCTGGCTGAATGGGGAAAGTCAATGAAAACTATCAAGGGCAGGACACACATGTACCAACTTCTTGGAACTATGTCTCTCATCCGCCCACAGTCAAGCAAAAAACCCTCTAGCTACCCATCGGCAGCCAATACCGCCACGCCAGTAACAAACAAAAGACAAGAAAATTGCTTGGTGAGGCAGCATGCCATGCGTCGACAACGCAAAACATGCAGCAACATCGCTAGTATCACGATCTCATGCATTAAGGTGTTTGTGACACTAGCCGAGGCGGTTTGAACAGAGCTTGAGGGGAGTTCGAGACTCCTTGTGCATTGAAAGGGAACCTACTAGGCCCCACTGCCGCGGAGCCCAACGGAAGCCCACACAAAACTAAAACCCAGAACCCCCAAAACAATTCAGGGTAGGGTTTGATAGAGGTTTGGAGGTTCAGAGAGGTGGTTTACGTGTTAATAAACGAACAGAAACAAAAGAAATGTGTTCCCGCTCTATCTCGTGGGAGCGATGACCCCTTTGTTTTTTTACATGAAGGCCCTCTAGTTCGATGTATGGTTCTATGTTTGGCCCAGTCTCCGCCCGCTCCACACCTACAAAACCTTGAATCGAAATAGGACGTTTGCGTGTCACAAAAAGACCAAAGGGGTCATCGCTTCCACACGATTCTCGCGTGGAAGCCATGTCCCCATGCACTTTTTGTTTTGGCTCGTCCGGCAACGCATGCTGCGAGAGAGGATGATTTGAGAGTGGGCCTTTCAAACCTTTTTTTTGTCACTGCTGGTCGGATGAGATCATGCTTTGTGTTTTTTCTATATCTGAGCTATTTTGCCCAAACATCAAACACATCTACAAAATGAAAAAGGTGTACTGTGGGGTGATCTGCTAAGAGGAGTGTGGATGGTGAACAGGTGCAAGTTGCGAGGTAGAGCACAGTTTGAGAATTTGGGACACTTCAGCAATTCATGCTTAGCGGTCAGTGTACTTCAATGACAAGTGTCGAAATGATGGAACACATACTCTACTTCCCTTGATATTGAACGACCCAAAATTTGAATGATTCATTCTACTATAAAAATTGGGTTACCCTTGTGTGCGTGTGTGCGTCCAGAAAAAACTGAGTGATAGCCTTTGCTACTGCCGTTCGGTAACTTGAACAACGCCAGCGAGGTCTGCCACTTGGTGAATGGAGCGATAACAGTGATTGGCTCTCCAAATGGCGGCCAATCACTGCTTTCGTGCATTTAGCCACCCAAACATGCGAGTGCTGCTCTTCCAATGGTGGAACAACCATATCGAACCTCGTCGCTCAAATGGATTTTGCAACATCAGCCTCAATATTGGAAAAAAGACAACAGTTTGCGAAAAAATCCGAAAAAAGTTGGCGCCATTGCCTAAGTATGGCACTTAAATTTTGATGTTTTCATTTGATAACTAGTTCCATGATGTTTCAAATTTGACAAAGAACATTCTCGAAAAGTTTCAACCACGTGAAAGAATTAACATCGAATATAAAGAGCAATAGGGTACATACAAGTGTCGAGTTACAAATGAAACACTGTCGGGGTCGTCGAGTCGATTGTTGAAAGGCGAGTGTGAAGTCACGTCGTGAGTGGTTGGATCCTCAAGCTGTGTCGAGGAATCCGGAGGCTTCAAAGATGGAAGATGAAGATGCAAGATGCATCTTGAAAAATCTTTACATATCTCAATGCATCAAGAAGTCAACGGAAAGGTCATGATACTTTTGTCGATAATTCTCGAAAGTGGTTGAAGTTGCTGAAATGTGCGAAAGGATCGCCAGCGGATGTGTTGTAATGTGAGTCGTCCTCGTTTGTTTGTAAAGATCAATATGACCACTCGGCCGTGTCTATGCCCGTGTAGAGCTTTGATGCAGACCTACCGTAGTGCCCCTTATATTCGACAATTTTTTTGAATTGAGTTAAGTGACTCTTATATTCGACTATAATTCCCAACCTTCTAATTTTGGATCTGTTTTTTCCAAAGCCCATGGGTTTTGTTACTGTCTGATTTTGGTCGAAATGCCTGTTCACGTCCTTGGTCTGTCCCTAGAACTTCGGATTTCAAACCTCCGAACTGCGAAAAGGGAGAGCGAAGCTGAGTCTTGCAGCTCGCTTCGCACGTAGTCTCGCATCTCGATTCGCCTTTTGCAGGCTGCCATGTCCACGTGACTTCCACACCGTCGCAGCATTGCACGCGGAACGTGGATGTTTCCCGTTCCGCCTGCAGTCCTCACGGAAGCTGAAACCGTATGTAGAGAAAATGAATTTTTGCAATTTTAGGAGTGATTCATCTAAGAGACCAGAATTATTTAGGTGCCTGAATGGTCGAAGAAAAACAATTGTTATAGTCGAATGTAGGTGGCACCACGGTAGCTGGCGACGGAGCACCGACCAGTGGTGGCTCCACCCACTAGTAACTGCCAAACAGCTTCCACAACATCCCTTGCGCTTGCCGGGGTGCTTTGGAGTTTTTCTACACATGCTACAGTCTACTCTTGCTCTCGCGTCCAAATTGCATGTTTTGCATTGTCTGTCCACCAATCGATGGAGGACTTGTGCGTGTCACTAGTCATGGCGTCCGGTGCAGTATTCTACATCTTTAGGTTTAGACGGTGTTGCATTTTGATACCTATGCGCAAAGATACGACCAAAACAGTGGTTCTCGGCCGGTTATAGGACAAATTGATGCCATCACATGCGACACCCGCCGTGCGTAGCAGTAGTTTTTTATGTTGTGTGCTTGTCAGTTGTCATTTCTCCTTACACTACTGAGCTATTGAAGTTTATGAGACTTTGCGCATCTCCCTAGCCTGATCCTTGCTGTTTCTTGCACTTGCTTGCTTGCTAGTGCACTTGCTCACTGAACAGTGTCGCCACATGAGCAGTAGCGTGATTACGAATCTTCCCAGAAAACTCTTTTAGCATTAGAGCAGCGAGACCTCTTGCTAAGGTGCGTAGCAGAGACGCAACACCGGCAACAGCAATGAGAGTCATCGCCGCCGCCGTATCTTTGGACCTGTTGCAGCCGTTTTCCGAATGAACACCACCAAGCAATCCCCACGACCTCATCGGGTGAGCTACGACAGGTACCAGCTCCTACAACCACACTGAGCAGCAACAACAACGGGTGGCAGCAGTAGCCGTTTCTGGCTCCCCATCTGTACCAAACAAAAAAAAAGGGAAGCAAAGGGAGAACTGGCTCCCATCCAGTTCTCACCATGAGCTCCCAGCAGCTCCTGGCAGCGATTACAAGCAACGGTAGCACACAGCGGCCGCAACAGCTTGAAGGAACCGCAACGTCAGCAGAGGCAAGCATTAGCAATAGCATAGAGAAGTGGCGGCGGCCACAGCAACAACAGGAAGTAGTGTTGCTATGCAACATTACTATGGAGTTGTGTAGAAGTTCCACAACACTGCGGAAAAGATGCCCATAGCTGCACAAGGTTACGGAGGGCTGCGTAGGGCTACGCAACCCTTACGCAACAGCGGGCATTGGGTCACGCGGTCACCCCCACCAGTCACGCGGATTCTTTGTGACTTAAAAAGAAAACTATCGGTAAAAATACACCAGCATACAAAAATGCTAGTGCTCTGTCGCTAGCATGAAAAAATGTTGATATCATCCTCAGTTGTGTTGGCATCAACGTTTTTTAGGTCAAATCATCAATTTATTTCAACATTTTAGATCATTGAGAAATGCAGTCGGTTTTCTGTTCGGAGATTTTCACATTTGATCCCATATTAAGCACTACGATGCCGTCAGTGTGTTAAAAGGGAAAGGGGCTAGAAGACGACACCTCATCCTCCTCTTTGGGAACATGAGTCCCACAGTAACATCCACTTGTGATTGACGATCTTCGTCGATCCCAGGACAAGATGCACCGACAACGGAAACAATAGTCCAATGCGTTGCAGAGATCGCGAAGTTACTACGGGGTCATTCAGGGGCATCACAGTAGCGACCACGAGGATCTTCTAGAGCTGCACCATCCGTTCAGTAGTCTCCACCCCACACAACACCGCAGCCTCAACACCTTTCATTACGGGTTGACATCTGGGATGAGAAGGAGATAAAGGATGGCACACGTGAGCACGAGGTCCCTGTTCTTGAGGAGCGCATCTGTGAGCCACGTCTGGGCCACAAGCTCTCACTCTGCGACCTTGTCGCCGTCACGATCAGGCACGTCTTTCAGCCGCATTCACTTTTGGTGGCGTCTCTCTCACTAGTTGGCTCCCTCTATCACGTCCACCATCTCTCGAGCCAGAGGTCGTCCTCTCCACCGAGCGGTGACCGAAGGACTTTGGACACCTTCACCCCATTATGGCAGTGACGAGGGCTTTGATTGCTCGGAGATCTTATCTTAGGTGTGGGCAAATTCTGAGGGCATGTGACCTTACTACCATAGCCAGTACCAGGCCTGCAATGCTCACCTGGTCTAGACAGCACTAGGAGCGATGCACGGTCTCCTTTACGCCATGTCACAGGAGACTGTGGTCGACTTGTGACCCTTCCTACGTGAGATTGGGATCGGGACAAGAGCAGATCCGCGCCGGGGTTGGGAGCTAGCCTTGACACTTCTTGCTACAGAGACCTATGCCACGAGGGCGGCCCGACTACGTGACTTTCACTCCCTTCGTTTGGGTCCCACACTGCTTGCATCTGACCATTGGAGGTGTGCGATGCACCTTTACATGCGCCTTGGGACTGGCGATGGGACGCAGGTTTGGGCATTTCACAGCATTATGATTGGGATGCACCTGGACCACATGAAGCTCTTTACGAGCCTCCACTATGTGGCTCTCTTTCAGTTGTCAGAGTCACTATAGCTGCTTTCTTGGGCCCATCGCTACTTCCTCCAGGCCATTTCGGCTCATGAGGCTATGATCGCCCATGAGCAGAGTCCATTACTTGCAACAGCAACAGCGACCCCTCCAACCATTGAAGTATGGTTAATGAAGGCCTTTTTGTACACTAGTTCTTTAGTGTACCCATTTAGTGTGTGAATTGTCCTTTATGCAACCTTGGACCCCCAAGCCCATGGTGGGGGTGTCTGTGCATGGGACTAGTGTATTAGGATAGTGTGCTTGTTTCTCACACAGAAATGTACTAATCACATAGTCATTTTATGATTTTATCCAATATGCAACCTTGGACCCCCACTCCTATGGGGAGGGGTGCAGTATGTGGGGCTAGTGTATGAGGGTAGTGCACTCATTCCTCATACAAAAATACACTAATTACGCACTTAGTGGGTGATTCTGTCTTATATGCAACCTTGGATCCCCACTCCTATGGGGGAGGTCCAATGCGTGGGGCTAGTATATGAGGCAATGCGCTCGTTCCCCAAAGAAAAGCACACTAAGCACGCACTCAGTGCATGACTTTGTTCTACATGCAATCTTGGACCCCCACTGCCATGGGGCGTCTAGTGCGTGGGGCTAGTGTACAAGGGCAGTGCGCTCGTTCACACAAAAACACACGAATACTGCACTAAGTGCGTGATTTTGTCTTGTATACAACCTTGGCCCCCACTCGTATGAGGGGGTCCAGTGTGTGGGGCTAGTGTATGAGGGTAGTACACTCGTTCCTCCCATAGAAATGTACTAATCATGCATTCAGTGCATGATGTTTTCCTATATGCAACCTTAGACCCCCACTCATATGGGTGGGTCCAGTGCGTGGGACATATGTATGAGGGCAATGTGCTCATTACCCACACAGAAATACACTAATCACACACTCAGTGCGTGATTTTTTCTAATACGCAACCTTGGACCCCTACTCATATGGGGGGGGGGGGTCCAGAATGTGGGGTTAGTTTATGAGGGCTAAGGCTGCACACGGATCCTACCCTCGAATCTTTAGGAGGATCCAGACCCGGGGGTCGGATCCACATACTGGATCCGGATCCGTGGATCCGGATCCAGGATCCGCGAATCATCGGATCCACGGATCCGTTCACATAGATTCATGGTTCCTTGCTCAGCACATGATTTATCAGCCATGGTTACTTACATGCACCGAGTTCCGAGTGAGCACCAAATACTGAGTCACCAAGTACTTCATGCTGACTCGCCAACAGTCACTGCTTATCAACCCAACGGTCAACCTATCACACAATCTTCAAGAAGCTGCGCTGTCACAGATCGACGGTAGTTTGTGCCTCGTTCATCAAGTACGAGTGTGCAGGGTCATCCTTTACGACACCTGCAAGAGCGGCTGATCCTAATTGGCTGCACGGAGTCGGAACTAATAATAGACCTATGGCATTCCACCAGATGAGTCACTAAGCTGGCCCTCCTAGTGTAGGTAGGAGCAACGCATGTGGACTAGGCAATGACGTGGCAGGCGTCAGTCAACATTCATGCTAAGTTGAACCGCACACATTTGAGAGACGCAAACATTTTTCGATGTTCAAAATGGATGTTTCATGAACGGACACCAGGTCCTGAGGCCAGACCTCTCGACATTTTCTACCCCTCTCCCCTCTCCCAGGATCCGGTGCAGGATCCGTGGAACCCGGCCGGATCCACTAGGGTGGATCCGGATCCGAGGATCCGGATCCAGGATCCGGATTCANCCGACACCTATGGGGGGCTCCGGTGCGTGGGGCAAGTGTATGAGGGTAGTGCGCTTGTTCCCCACACAATAATACACTACTCACACACTCAGTGCGTGATTCTTCTTATATGCAACCTTTGACCCCCACTCCTATGGGGGAGTCCAGTGCATGGGGCTAGTGTATCAGGACAATGCGCTCGTTCTCCAAACAAAAACACACTAATCACACACTCAGTGTATGATTTGTCTTACATGCAACCTTGGACCCCCACTCCTATGGGGGGGGTCCAGTGCATGGGGCTGGTGTTTATGGTCAGTGCGCTTGTTACCTACACAACGATGCACTAGTTGCACACTCAGTTCGTGACTTAGTCTTACATAAGATATTTAACCCCAATTCATGTGGGAAGGGGTCATTACATGGGGCATTTGTATGAGGGCAATGCCCCCTATCTCAAAAAGAAAACGGATTTTACATCCTCAGTACGAACATTCACTACTACAGCACACGTCAATATCAGTGTGCTTACCCAGTGCGAGCGCACTAGAGGAGCACACTCAAAGGCCAGTGCGTGATCTAAACACCACTGGGAATATCTGCAACGACTCTGTCCCAACTCACCAGTCCACCTCCACGGCTTCCTCCTCTTCCTCCTCTATCCTAAACAGCCATACTCAGGGCATTGCAGCGGTTGCACAAGGGAAGAAGCGGAAGAACCTATGTGCAAAGGGACATGAGTAGTAGCAGCAGCTGCAGTCTGCGAGCAGTGGCGGTGGACGTTCTGTCCACGGCTATAACTGTGGAGGTGCTCACCGCTACACAGGGTGTGAGAAGCCCCTCAACTGGACTCGGATCATGCACGACCTTCAAGCGATGCACATGTAACGGATTTCCTCGAGTGATGGACGGACAGGATGCACTGTGGCCACTATTGTAGAAAAAACACCTCCAGCGGTGATATGGATCTTCGGGACTGCAAAGTCACAGAGTTTTGTCAATTGCTTGCGCTTCGTACTTAGTGAGGTGTGAGTGTGTTGTCACAGCCGAGTGGTCCTGAGATTGTTTGTCTTACCATGTCTGTTGTAAGTCGTGATGCTTGTGGTGGGACTCAGTCACTTTGCGATGAGGATGGGGCTGACAGTACCTGTGAACCGAGGGGCGCTCGACATGACGGTCACATGCCAAACCCTTGGATTA
Organism: Penium margaritaceum; assembly: GCA_023375785.1. Lineage (NCBI taxonomy): Eukaryota > Viridiplantae > Streptophyta > Zygnematophyceae > Desmidiales > Peniaceae > Penium > Penium margaritaceum. The sequence continues at coordinate 20,356 of SZWC01027528.1, read as the reverse complement.
AATCTCCCACTCTCGACCCCTTGGTGTGTGGGCTAACCNCCTCTCCTAGCAGCAAGACCGCTGCTAGTGACCAAGGTTCCCGCCGTGTGACTCTCGCGATGGAGTTTGCACCAAGGTTTGCTACGGAAGACTTGTAGGATCGAATGGACGTGTGTAAGGTAATGCTTGGAGAACAAGGAGAGTTGGAAAAGGAATGAGTCCGTTAGACTTAATTGATCAATACAAGGCAAAGTAGGGAATCTCTAAATAAGATTGGCATGCCTAAAAAAATCCATAAGTTTCCTCATATACCAGCACTATGAGCCAGCCGGAATCCCCTTGGCGTTCCGATTCCCTCTGCTGAGTTGCAATCATGCAAATAACACATGCATCATGTTGTACGGAAAAACATCCCTGAACTCCCTGAGCACCTCCCCAATACCAGGTAACACCTGTGGAGCTCCCACACCTTCTATCGGCTGCCCCTCCGCTGCTTCAACCGTTGCAATCTACTGCTCTACTGCTTGTTTTAGACGCACCCATGCCAAGTAAACTACACCACCCTTGCGCTCTCACTACTTCAACTGCTGCAAGTTGATGACGCAAAGTTGCTTTCATGCTTCTCCAACATCCGACTCCTTCCCCTCGTCCTGCCACAACAGCAAAATGAGGCTTTTCCTGTCCGCCTTCAAATCCACCCGGTTGCACCTCCAATCCACCTTCGGATTCCAGGCGTGCAACTAATCCCAGCCAATCAAGCAATTGTAATCATCCATCGGAAAAGTGTGGAACTCCATGTCACACACCAACTCACCCATATGGACCTTGTGCTTGACGAGACGCTTGCCGCACTCCAGCACTCCGGACATCTGTCGCGCCTTGGCCGATGTCATCAACTGTCGTGCAAGATCCACCCTTGTCGCTAACTTGTCGTTGACAAAGCTATGGCTCGCGCCGCCTTCTAGCAGACCACGTAGGCTCCTCTGACTCTTGAAATTCTCCTCCAGAACCTCAAGAACCAGCTCCAGGATGATCCGTGAAAACTTCCGGGTCTCACCTTCATTGTGTAACAACACTTGAGACAGCTCCTCAATCAGCAAAATCCTTTCAGGTTTGGTGCTGTCCCTTGCAAATGAAAGACTTGCAGCAGTAGGTCGTCCCCTCCTCACTACTGCTGTCCGTTTCCCTGCTGTGCCTTGCACCTGGGGCAATCCTGCTTGCAAAGACCGACCTCTCCACAAGCCCAGAATTTGCGTCTCGGTCCCTGCTGCCCATCTGCGCCCCGGTGTCTTGATTCGATTACATCCACCTCCATGGGCACAGCCTGACCTGGCTGCTCTACCCGTGGTTGTGTTGCATAGCAGGTCCGGCAATCATTATAGCTTGCCACATTGATACGCTCCACCGCCGAAACCAACTCCGCAAAGGTCCGGAACCTGAGCACCGCAAGTTCACGTTGGACGTGCAGCTTCAGGACGTCGTGATAGCGGTCGTATGCCTTCGCGTCCAAGAGGTCGTCAATCTGTGCCGCCAAGGCCATGAAGCGTGTGGTGTAGTCCTGGATCAATCCGCCTTGCTTGACGTGCGTCATCTTTTCACGTGCGACTCGGCTGCAGTTGAGGTCAAAACGCGCCTAGAGCATCGTCTCGAACTGCTCCCATGTCTCAGGCTTCTCCTTCAAAGCCCGCACACTGAGCTGTACTTCCCGGCCCAGCGGTGGACTCAGCAATGGCTGAAACCGTGCCCTGCCCCCCAGCCCATCCGGCAACCTATCGGCGTTCCGCGGGCACAATGCCCACCACCAGTGCAACGCTATTCCCCGAAGTAGCGTAGGTGGAGAATCCAGTGTCGTGGCACTTTCTCCCATGAGAACGCCAAATGCTATGAAGTATGATTTCACTGTGAAGAGTCACTCACGCGCACTACCCTTTCCGATGTAGAACTCCGGCTCCTTTGGCTTGGGCCGCCAAAAGGCAGGTGCGGATGCCAATCTAACACCACCCAATACACTGCTCCCTTAGCTGACGTACCTCGCCTCAACCACCGCACGCAGATGCTGTTTCTCTTTGCGCAAATCGTCGCGACCACACCAGATCTCCTCCATGAGGTAGGCCTGGTCGTATGCCGCGGATGCCATGCTTCTCACCAAACGTAGTTTTGGCAGATCTGCTGCCTCCCTTGGGTCTGTGCAAAAGCTAGGCGAACGTCTACGCACTCTGATACCAAATGTGAACCAAGGGGCGGCCGGCATGACGGTCTCACGCCAAACCCTTAGGATAAACCTCCCATTCGTGATCCCTTGGTGTGTGGGCCAACCATTGAGATGTCGCACAACCCTCTCCTTGCATCAAGACCCCTGCTAGTGACTGAAGTTCCTTCCGTACGACTCTCTCGGCGGCGTTTGCACCAAGGTGCGCTACTTCACATTTGTAGGATCAAATGTATGTGTGCAAGGAAATTCTTAGAGAAAAGTAGATTTGGATAAGGAATGAATCCTTTAGAATTTATCGATTAGTACAAGGCAGTGTAGAGAGTCTCCGGGTAAGATTAGCATGCCTAGAACAATCCACGGGCTTCCTTAAGTACCGGCCGTATCAGCCAGCCAAAATCCCCTCGGCACTCCGAAGCCCCCTTCTGAGGTGCAATCATGCAAACAACACATGCATCACATTTTTTGCATTGCAAGCATTCCATTGCACCAAAAGAATACCTCAATCCGTGAATGAATGGCTATGTTATGGCCGTTTGAGTGCTCCACGCGTGAGGGTCGCTGGCAGCACCGCTAGCGGAGGTCATAGCCACCTGAAGCGCCCTTTCTTACGAATGCAGCTCCAACCGCGTTCCCAAAGCTTCTATGAATCCCAATAAACCTTGCCTCATTGGCTAAGCATCCATCCAGGGGCGCTTTGGCTGGAATGGGTGAGAAAGTCGCGAGATAGTCCCAGTCTGTCGTGCTTGGGGTTGAACCGGTACGTCTCCTGTTTTTTGGAGGTGCGCCACCCATCTTTGCACGGCCGTATTGTTCTCTTCACGACACCGAATGACCCGGTTCTTGCCACCCGGGGTGTGGGACACGCACGCCCTCATTGTCCACCCCACAGAGTGACTTGAGGAGCTAGCCACCCTACATGAGGCTTGGGCATCTCCCAAGGCCGTTCACTGGGAGGCTACATGCGTCGACGAGCTTGCAACAATTCGGCAACATCACGTCTTTGAGCTCGTCAACCTCCCCCCGGGCCGTAAGGCCATCGGCACCAAGTAGGTTCTTCGATGAAAAAGGACGCTAGATGGGTCCTTGGACAAGTACAAGGCCCGTCTCACAGCCAAGGGGTTTGCTCAGGTCCCTGGGATCGACTATGACCAGATCATTGCCCCAGTTGGTCGATTTTCCACTAGCTAGGCATTCTTCTGCCTTGTTGCTTAGCACGGGTGGGAACCGCATCAGATGAATGTGAGCAATGCCCTCCTCCATGGTTCACTAGAAGGCGAGGAGCTTTGCATGGTGCAGCCTCCATGCTTCGACGATGGCTCCAAGAAGGTCTGGAAGCTACTATAGACCCTCTATGGCTTGAAGCACTCACCGCGCTGCTGGAACCAGGAGATCATTCATATGCTCCTTAACTACATCCTCTTTCAAAGCTCTGCCAACCCTGTGCTATTCATTAGTGCACGAGCTTAGACTCTCGTCAGTGTTCTGGTCAATGTCGACGACCTGCTCATCGCATCGCTGGATGTAGCTAACATCCAGCGGGTCAAGGACCTGCTGCATGTTGTCTACTAGATGAAGGACCTCGGGCCTGCATGAGTCTTTCTGGGCATGGAGCTTGAGCATGATTGCTCTGTGGACATCCTGCATGTCCATCAGGTCGCCTATGTCCAGACCTTGTCCGGGTGCCTCGCAAAGGATCTAACCCTCGTGCAAAGAGTATCCTCACCCATGTCGCCCGATGGCCAGGCGATGCTCAAGAGCTGTGATCCAGCCGTGGTGGGGGAGCGAGTAGACGTGACCACGTATTTGTGCATCAGCAGGTCACTGATGTTCCTGCCGACGATGACGCGTTCAAACATTGCACTCGCCATCAACCTCCTCGCATAGTTCTCGTAGGAGCTGCGTCACCTCCACTTTGAGGCCGCAATCTGAGTGTTGCGCTTCGTCGTTTCTATCCCACGGAGAGGCCTCATGTTCCATTGACAGCCTTCCATTATGCCGACAAAAGACACCAACATTTATTGGGCCAAAATTCCGTACGATAGGAGTCGTACTCGTTGGATCTTCCTTGTTGGCGGAACGGCTGTATCTTCGCGGAGCGGCAAGCAAGGCTACACTACGTGCAACACTATTGAGGCTGGGTACATGGCCATTACTTCTAGCGCTTGTGAGAGCGTGTGGCTACGCCGCCTGTTGTTTGAGTTGCGTCGGTCAGTCTCTTCCATCACGTTCCACTGTGACAATGAAAGTACCATGGCCATTGCTGACAATGACAGCGCGCACCACGCTCGCACAAAGCACAACAATGTTAAGTATCACTATGTGCATTTGTTGTTACATGAAGGCACCATTAACATTTTGTGGGTTGAGAGAGCATGGCAATTGGCTGATTTCTTGACCAAGGTACTGAAGCGTGGCTCGTTCAAGAAGGTTGTAAGTGCAGTCGGCGTGCGTCTGTGAGGTTCTCTCTCTCCCTGTCCACTTAGTCTCTGTGCTCTCTGCCCCTCCATGTGCAGTACGCTTGTGAGTCATGGGGGAGTGTTGGTTTTTGTCTCACATCTATCACTTATACTTTGTTGGCGTACACATGACTGTCAGCAAGACATGACGCTGATGGAGTGTCGCGTGGTGGAGCCGACGCATGCTGAGGCCTACACGAAGTTTCTTGGAGCCTCCTCCCTCCTTCGTACTCAGCTCCATCAGTAGACCTCCTCTGCAGTCGTGCCGCCGACAGACACTGTCACTTCACATGCTGTCTGCACATGTCCATCAGCACGTTTGGCTATCCTGCTGCGTTCGCAGTGCTATGTCATGCCCAGGGTCCAAGTTTCATGATTTTCTTACACTGTTGGTACGAGGGGTCAGCATGGACGCTGCCTGGGTTTAGGCAGTCATAACTCCTCACTGCTATTTTTATAGTTAATTCTAACGAAACGATTGTGTTTGCAGCAAGCGTATTATGGTATGGTCCACTTTTTAGACAAAAGGGTCAACGCTTGGGTTTTGGACTATCGACCGTCTGGCAGGGCTCACCGAGAGAACCATGCTTGTCAGAAAACTGGTCTATTTTTTTATTGGCTGGTTAGCTGAGTAACAAGCTCTACAGAGCCAAAAAGGGGGGGCTAGAACTTAGAGGGATCTCCCATTATTGCTCATTCTTGATTCCTAATCAGTCGGTTCCAGTTCTCAGCTGCTTCTTGGCGCTAACACTGGCACGCACATTTCTGAGTAACAAACCCAAAGCACTCACACTTAGACTCTGGAGCGGCACACTGAGGGGGAAGCAGACTAAGCAATGAGCGTGGAAGCCCACACGCTACATCAACAACGCTACTCGCCCGACCTGCATTGTTGCTGCTTCCGCTGCTGCTCCTGCGTTGCTGTTGCTGACTGCGGCTTCTCACGCCGCGACTGTTGCCACTACTTTGAGCTAGTGCCACGAGCTGCTGCAAGCTGAATTTCCCCCCCCCCTCCCTTTTTTGTGGAGATGGGCAGCCAGACAAGGTTGCTGCTGCCACCCGATACTGCTGCTGCTGCTAGGCATGGCTGCTAGAGCTAGAAACTGCCGCAGCTAACCCAGTGTGGTGGTGTCGCTACTCCACATGGCTGCAACGAGTCCCAGGATACAGAGGCGACGATGACCCTCATTGCTGCTACCGGTGCTGCGTCTCTGCGGCGTAGCTCAGCAAGAGAGGTATCGCTGCTCTGATACCATGAGAAATTACTAGGTTGCTTCCTAACATTTCTCCTCCTGACATGGCGACACTGTCCAGTCAGCTGGCGCACTAGGAAGTAAGCAGGTGCAAGAAGCAGCAAGAGTCACGCCAGGGAGATACGCAAAGTCTCATAAGCTCCAATAGCTTAGCAATGCACAGGGAGAGAGAAAGAGAGAGAGAGAGAGAGAGAGAGAGAGAGAGAG
>SZWC01027525.1:3123-14800 GCA_023375785.1 Penium margaritaceum | reverse complement strand
AAAAAAAAAAACAAAAGGGGGAATCGTCCAAATACTACCGCCCCAGCAGCAGCAGCTTTCGTCGCAGCCATAGCGGTGGCGGGTGGAGTTACAACGACTACTTAGTGAGGGGCAGTTGCAGCTACGTTTCTACTTCGTCCTTCCCCACTGACGACGGCTTGTGCGTCGGCGGCTATTTCCACTTCGAGACGTGTCCTGGACTGGCGTCTCCCAGGGGCCCGTGGATTGGTGCGCGCACTTCACCCCATGGGATCGACGTCGGATTCGAGTCTTACCGTCTCCGAGGGCTGGGTCGTCTACCGCTTGGAGCAGCAGCCACACCTGCAGCCGCCACCTCTTCTCGTCTTGGAGCAGTCTTCGGTCCATTCGTGACAGCAGCATTGGTCGCCGCGGCTAGTCACACTCGCGTATCCGGGTGTGCTGTGGTAGTGCAGCTCTTCCCGTCTGGTCACGTTTGCTGACCCGGACGCCGTGACCTCCTGGAGTGATAGTACCTACGGGCCTCATTCTCTCCCGTGGCTTGGTGTTTACCACCGGGAGTAGGTGCCCTCGGCACCTATCCATCGTCCAGCGCACGAGATGAGTGCGTGGACATCTGAGCATGCACCCTGCGCATTCGCCTGCTACTACTGTGGTGATGGACGTCATGGTTGGCGTCGCTGTTGGACGCGCCCTCCCGGCTGGCATCCACCTTGGTTACAGCCTCGTCCGAGCCTGCGTTCTCCACAGCATACGGATCTGCCGGCGTTGGTAGATCCCCTAGCTGGACCTCTGGCGAGCATATTCGCTGAGATCCACGGCCTCCGACAGACGGTGCAGCGGCTCTGTGACCTTGTTGTCAGTGAGCGTGCTTCTGCTACTCGTTCGTCGACGGCCTCTTCGATCACATCTCCTCCACCCTCTCCTCCTTCGTCATCCGACGGTGTACCTTCAGCCGCATCTGCCAGCGAGTCTCAGGCTGCCACCATCCTTTCGATCCTCCACTCTGTTGCGACCACGACGCCACCTCACGATGACATGTCTTCATGCAGTCATTCCAGTCAAGTGGCCCCGCGACGTCGTCGTCAGCGCTCCGCACGCCGTGCTCGCGCCGGTTTCGATACATCCTCCACCTCCTCGGCTTCCATTGCTGTACCTGTCAAGGGGGAGTGTGGTCATCAGACAGTGCCTATGCCCGTAGCGACAGTAGTCGCACCCCCGTTGTCCCGCCGTGCCTTAGCGTCAGCCGAGGCAGATGCAGATGACAGGGTGGCAGTACATGACGTGGAGTCTGATCCCGCCATGGAGGTCATGGAGCAGACTTGCGTATCATCGAGCTCGACTTCCACGTCCGGGCTGGATCCAGATCTGCTACAGCAACAGGTTGCGTCAGGAGGAGTGCGGGCCCGGCGTCCCTCGGCGGTGCGACTCGCGGCTCCTACCGGTGGCGTCCCGGCGGTTGCACAGGGGTCCCATACGGATCGGGATGCCTCTTGCGGAGTTTTGGCGGAGTTTGTGCAGCAGGCTCACACGATCCCGGGGGAGGTTCCAGTGCAGGAGATATGCGTGTCATCGAGGTCGACATCCACGCTGGGACAGGAGCCGGACGTTCTGTAGCAGCAGGTTACCTTAGGAGGAGTGCAGGCACGGTGTCCCTGGACTGTGCCACTCCCGGCTCCGTCCGGTGGAGGCCCAGGACTTTCGGGGGAGAGTGTGCAGACGACTCATACGACTCCGGCAGATGTTGGAGTACTTGGGACTTGCATGTCATTGAGATCGACATCTACGCTGGGGCAGCAGCCGTACATTGTGCAGCAGCAGGTTGCATCGGGAGGAGTGCAGGTCGCGCGTACCTTGACGATGCCACTCGCGACTCCGACCAGTAGCGGCCTGGTGGTGGCACAGCAGTCTTGTGCGGATCGGGATGCCCCACACGGATCTCCGGGGGCGTTGGCGTACGAGATTCACACCAGTACGAAAGCAGACGCAGTGCATGCGCAGAGTCAGCCGGTTGATCTTTTGGAGGTTGAGGCATTCTTGAGAGCAGCAGTTCTGAGAGACATCGCTGGGACATATGCTACAGCAGACATAGCAGGCTCCACCGTCTCATCTGCGGTACATGAGGACCAGCTTCAGCGTGAGGAGTCGTCCACCTTCCCACAGTCTCCNACCTCGTCAGCAGGAGCTGAGTTCTGCCCCCTCGATTTCACCTCTTGGTGACGCTACCGATCACATCGACGCCGAGAGTGGCAGTACCTGCACGGACGACGCTTCCACATGCTCTACGGACTCTGACGACTCCTCCTTCTCCTTTTCTCTCGGCATGCAACCGCTCACTCCTCGCATGAAAGACACGAGCTGTGATGTGGATGCGACACCTGCAGCTGCATCCGATGTTCCAGCGTCTCAGCACATTGCGAGCTTGGTTGACCCCCAGGAGGATGCAACAGCACCAGTTCTATCGTCTTCAGCAGCAGAGATGCAGATGGCGCTGTACTCACGAGTTGTGGAGTCTGCATCTGCAGCATCCAGTGAGGCAGAGTTTATTCTACACCAGGTCGACATGGGCCACCTCGACATGTCCGAGGCAGATTATGCTGATCTGCAGGAGCGTGTAGTCATGCTACATCGGGAGATGGTGGCAGCGCGTGAGTAATTCTCAGACGAGGGCAACATCACTGGTGCCGGCAGGAGCCTTCCGGCAGCAGCAGTGATGCTGAGCGTGCCTTCGGATTCCGCCATCCCGGCTCCTGTCGACCCCATCATCGCTCCTCCTTCTTCTGCTGCCGTCACGCAGCTTCATCCACCCGACTCACCTGCCCCATCTTCATCTTCATCCACGAGTGGTGATCCGGTTCATCGCTCCAGCTCTCCTTTTCTGGCAGTACACCCTTGTGTCTCAGGGTCTCTTATCCCGTATCGGAGGCCAGCTCCGCCACTTCATCCACGCACGCGTGCTGCTCGCCCATTCTCGTTCCTCCGGCATACACAGATGCATCGCGGCAGTGCGGAGGCAGGAGAGACATTGAGTTGGGACCCTTGGCAGTCACGCGAGGACTGGTGTACCCCAGGTGATGCAGATTCACGTGAGGAGTTGTAGCCGGAGACACCACTTCGTCTTTGAGGGAGGGAGTCGACTCGCAGGTGACAGGGGGAGCTATCTCTACATGATGGATACACCACATGAATCATCGCCCAGGATCTGTTCAGCTACGACATCAGCATCTCCATCGAGGACATCGCTGCCAGGTTCCTCTGCCCAGGGGGAGTGTTGTGTGGACCTCGACCTGACGCGACGCCATGGGAGATGCATGACGAGGTCCATGCTCTGTTGTGAGCATCTACAACATCCCGCATGTGGCTCATGCTACGTACCTACACAGCTGTATATAGATGGTGGCACACTATTGGTCGAGACACGGACACTCGGTGCATTGTACCAGTGTCACGAGGAGACCATGTGATCGTGTGTCTTAGTGTGTGGCTATACTATGTGTGGCATGTGCATGCGAGCTGTTGGTCGAGACCCGGACACCTGGTGCGTTGCACCCGTGTTACGAGGAGATCCTCCCTTGATCTTGTGTTTGGACGATGATACTATTGTGTTGGATTGCTCGTAGCGGTCGAGACCCGGGCCCTGGTACCGCCAGTGTCACGAGGAGACCATCTTGTCCTCTGACATGTGCATGACATGTGTTTGTGCATTACACTGGTCTGTGAGCGTGTGCACCACTCCTCTCATGGTCAAGACCCAGACACTTGGTGGGCTGTGCCAGTGTCCAGGGAGACCCTAGATGGATAGCAGATGAGTGTGTGTGTGTGTGTTTGTGTGAGTTGACACATGCATGTTATGGCTTGCCATACATTGTTGTTCCATGCCTTCGTTCCTTCGTTCTGCCGTGGACGGCTATGTCAGCCAGGGGGAGTGTTGGTTTGTGTGGCTTCCACCCGTCACGACCGACACTGCTAGTTTACCGATATACCCACATTCGGGGTATATGGCAGAGGAGGGCGTGACGACACGACGGGCCTCCGGACTGCACCGAGACTTCTCCAGCACCTACGACAGCGCCGGGGAGACGCGGTCGATGCGTTCCGGCAGCCATGTGGGCTTGTCAGGAGGTAGGAGAGTTTTCTCAGTGGGTTGAGACCCGCGCACCCGGTTGACTGTACCGGTGCGACGAGGAGACCCGATGGCTGTTGTGGGGCTTCCGATGTTCGGAAAGCCGTCTGTGATGTCTGGACGTTGATTCCGAGATTTTTTGGCACTGCTCATATTTTCTCGGTGGTCGAGACCCGGGCACTCGGAGAGCTGTTCCGGTGCCTCGAGGAGACCACCTTTGTTGCTCTCGTGGCGTATGCAGTGTGTTTTCCCTGTTGACTCATTTGGGTTCAACAAGGGTGACGGGGCCCGGTGCGGTTAGCTACCGGCGCCCCTATATAAGCCCGCTAGGGGCTCATTTGTAAACTCTCCTTGTTCTTTACATTCAGCGTTCCAGACTTAGCCAAATTCTTGCCGTCTTGCGTCGCACTCACACACAGAGCTCATGTTCGTTTTGCATGGGCTTGCATGCCCTAAAAATTATTTCCAATTAGCAACAGCACCATCAGCGAGCAACAGCAGCAGCGGCGGCCGTGGCCACTCAGGCACCAGAGGCACCAGTACCTTTTGTAGGTGCTGACTCCAACCGTGCAGCTTCCTGGAAGCCGCACGGACGTGGAGGAGCCGCAGACGCAAATCGCGTCAGCCGCCATCCTCTCTTCACCCGCCTGTGCCGGACTCAAATAGCCACCAAAAGTTGCGCGCTATGGCTCCTTGGAAAGCTTAGATCTCAAGCTTTCCATCGCGGCCTTCCTCGCCTCATTTGGAGCTGTGTAGCCTCCAGCATTCACCATTCCGCATCACTGATTTGAATTTTTCATTGGGCAAAATAGCTTTGATATCCACATTCCCGAAGGGCGGACCCTCCCATATCCAACTGCTAAATTTTATGTACCCCATATCCAGCACTTTAAAATATAAGAACCCCATGTCCACGGTCGTCGACAAGAACACCGCCATGTCCACCACGCCCGTTATTACTACGCCATACCGGCATGGCGTTGTTATTTGTAAGATGTGGATATGGGGTAATTATTATTAGCATAAAAAGCGTGTTCGCCAAAACGTGAAAACTGTATTGTCCGTTGTGCGCAAACGGCGGGCTAAGGGTCAGCGCTCTTCTGTTGGCGGAAAATGAGACCGTCCAATAGTGTTCGCAGGAAGGCGTAATATGTCGGAGCCCCCTCGAAACAGCAATTGTATTACGGGGGGATAATGTTTCTGCCAAGGGAACTTGGCGGACTTACGTTGCGTTTAGCCGGTATTCAAGAAAGTAGCAATTGTCGTACGAAGAAACGGATCCTTGTCATCGGCATTGTCAAACGGTAACCACGGCATGCAACGTCAGGCCGCAGGCTGTCGCGGTCAGCAACCGCCAGCCTGTCCACTGTTGTGTATTCGTCGTGAACGCGACGTTCCATGCGGCGACTCTACGCAAGGCAACGAGACTCATCGAGTCGCATTTCGTGCATGAACAAGGACTGTCAACTCCCCCCGAACCCGTGCCACGCTGTCTATTTTGTGAACCATGCAGACGTTGCGCCAACGTTTGGCCGGGAGACAATCCCGTTCCAGCGTCCTGTCCAGGGTGTCCGATGGTCACGCATTGGACCCTACTGTCGACCGCTGTCGACAGACCGGTCCAAGGCCCCGTCATGCTGGAGAGACACCCACCACGAACGACAGCCGCGCGCCATGGAAGCGCTTGTGGACCCCTCTGAGCCCGGTGAGAATGGGTATCTAGTGTATTTACTTCTCATTTTACATATAATGTACCCAGGTCGTTCAAAATGGCTGCCCAGCTGCAGTGGGCAGCCTCCCGTAGGCGTAGGTCTGGCGACGCTGTTGTGGTTTCTGAACGCCGTGGTCTCTCACGTCCGCAACTCAACGAGCCAGGTCTCGTGTCCCAAACCCCATCCTCTCGAAACCTAGTGTACGAAGAGCACTTTGAGCATGAGCAGCGTGCTCAGGTGCTCCTCATCTCGCCCGAACAAGCAAGAGACACTTTGAGGCTGTCCCGACCGATTCATGTAGCTGGTAAAAATTCAGTCACGTATTCCCTTGGTGTAGAGAATACTTGGTTATCGATCCAGGTTTTCAATCCTGCCATGTCCTTGTTTGTGTTGCAGTTTCCTCCGACGATGAGGCGTCTGGTGAGGCCCCAAAACGCAGAAGGGCGGAAAGTACTTTTCCCGGTGGGATGTCATTCCGGGACATGGCTGAGGCGCGCGCTGCAGTGGACGACTACGCCATCACAAACCGGATGACGATTCGCTGGCTACGCAGTGAGAAGACGCGGTTCACTGCACGGTGCGGGCAGTTCAAGGAAAAGGACTGCCCGTCGCTGCTACGTGCCCATGTCGCGGCAAATGGTTCTGGTGTAGTGGTGGATGAGTTTGTTGACGGTCATAAGTGTGTCCCGGGTGTTGGGCGTGGAGACCCGGCGAAGACAGTGAAGTGGGTGGCGCGTCATATTGAGTCAACCCTGAAGCGTAATCCTACAGCAGACGTGAAGACGTTGGCTGCTGTTGTGCGCAAAGCCACAGGCAAGGCCGTAGACAAAAACACCATGTACCGGGCGAAGGCGAAAGCGCAGGAACATCTCATCGGCCCCAAAGCCTTATCCTGGAGCCTGTTCCCACTCTACTGCGCCGAGGTACGTGGGTTCCGCATGTGGCCTACATGTTTTCCCGGGCTTATGTGAACATATGCTAACGCAATGTGCTCTGTGCTCTGCAGCTGCAGCGGGTGGACCACAACACTCATGCTGTTGCGGAGGCGACTGCGGAGGGTGTTTTCACGAGAGCGTTCGTCGCCCCTGGTGCTACCGTCCTCGGCTTCCAGCACGCACGTCGAATCCTGACGATGGACGGCACGCATCTGAAAAATGGCCACAAACAAGTTCTCCTCATCAGCCAATTTTTCGACGCCAACGACAACGCCGTGCCGATGGCGTGGGCCATGGTGCAGGGAGAAAATGAAGACAACTGGACGTGGTTTTTGGAACACCTGGCTATCGCGTACCCGACAGCAGCGGAGAAGGGTACGGTCGTCATTNGCTGCAGCTGAAGCGGGTGGACCACAACACACATGCTGTTGCGGAGGCGACTGCGGAGGGTGTTTTCACGAGAGCGTTCGTCGCCCCTGGTGCTACCGTCCTCGGCTTCCAGCACGCACGTCGAATCCTGACGATGGACGGCACGCATCTGAAAAATGGCCACAAACAAGTTCTCCTCATCAGCCAATTTTTCGACGCCAACGACAACGCCGTGCCGATGGCGTGGGCCATGGTGCAGGGAGAAAATGAAGACAACTGGACGTGGTTTTTGGAACACCTGGCTATCGCGTACCCGACAGCAGCGGAGAAGGGTACGGTCGTCATTTCGGACCGTGACAAAGGTTTGTTGAAAGCTGTCCAGAAGGAGCTGCCAGGGGCTCACCACACCTACTGCTGCTACCACCTGCGGCAGAACATAAGGCTGAAGTTCGGCAAACAAGCAGGTTACTGGTTTTGGAGACTGGCACATGCGCTGACTCCCGCTGAGTGGACAAGGTGTGAAGAACAACTGCGTGTGGTGAACTCCCGCGCTGCAGTGTATCTCCTCGGAGCAGACAGGGTGGGCGGCATACCGAGGGAGCAGTGGGCCAGGCTGTACTGTCCTGTTGGCCGTGGTGGACACACCACCTCGAACGCTGCGGAGTCTTTGAACGCCCACATTGTTGAGTGCAGGAAACTTTTCCCGTTCTACTGCTTTGTGTCTCTGCACACATGGGTGCAGCGTTTGCTTGCAGAGAGGCGCAAGTTGAGCAAGTCGTGCGAAGGGCAACTGGCGCCAACAGCAGCAAAGCGCCTTCTCAACAGCAGCGTCCTTGCGCACACGTACAACGTGACGGAGGAAGGGCCGCAGAGTTGCAGTGTCACGGGTCCGAGCAACAGGACCCGCAAGGTGAACGTGCAGGACCGCACGTGCACCTGCGGTGCCTGGAAGGAGTGGGGCCAGCCATGTGCACATGCGTGCGCATTCGTCATCGGCCGTGGGGAGCAGGCCGAGGCATTGTGCGACGTGGGACTCACGCGTATGGCCTACAGGCGCACGTACAACTTCCCCATGCCAGGCGTTAACCCAGCTTCGCTCAAAGTCAAGGAGGGTGTGCTGTGGCAGCAGCCAGGACCGAAGCGTGTTGCTGGACGGCCGAAGAGTGCACGGTGGGACCGAGAGGACAAACGGCGCAAGAACTACATCTGCCCGCGCTGTGGCCAAAAGGGACACACAAAAAAAAAGTGTAAAAACGAGCCTGCTGTGGCTCCTACGGTTGAGGCTGCAGCCAATGCTCTGACTCGCCGACTCCAGCGCGCTGAAGCTGCCATGAGGGCAGAGGCATTGGCAGGCAGGTGGCCCCCAGCAGAGACCCAGGCGGAGAATGAAGCAGCAGCAGCAGCAGCAGCAGCAGTCGCCGCAGCTGCCACTGGTACCCCCGAAGCACCACAGGGGGTTCACGTGGTGGACGTAGTGCAGCATATAATGTGGTCCTACTTTCCGACGACAGTTCAGGGACGAGCCTGTTGGGCATTGACGCAGGATCGGGATGGGGGGGGCAGGCGGAATGACCCATAGGAGCAGCTGTTAGGTGGTTTGCCTCCAGCAATGGAGCTCCATGGTTGCTGGAGGTCCAGCTTTGTGTGAAGGCGGATTGTGGCAGGGGTGGCTTCAGTGTGGTTGTAGTGCAGTAGGTGTGCGTTGGGTGAAGTAGTTTGGACAACGCCATGGAGCTGAATGAAATTTTGACATTATCATGCATCTTCTCTTCTGTCCACTTCTTAAACCCAGGCTTTTGTGAATGAAACGGATACACTATTAACAATTACCCACATAAGCAGATACACTTAGAACAATTACCCACAAAAGTGTTGCCAAAGTGAGGTATAAATGTGACAGAGAGTCGAGTGGTTCATTCTCTTTTTCACATCTTCACTCAAGTCAACAACGTTTGACATCCACACACAAACCATGGAATGTGTAACTTCATTCCTGGCTGGTGCGGGAGTGACATACATTGTCATGACGTGGAAGGAGTGGAGACGAAGGCCAGTGCACATTGTGAAGATGTATATGTGTCCTTGTAAGGATGGAGCGTGTCAGGACGAGCAGGATGATGTCTTTTACGACGTAAAGGATTGGGACGACGAGGGCGCAGACTCTACTTCAACCGACACTGAAGAAGAGTTAGATTTTATGGACTGTTACCATGATGGTTGCAGTGTTACTGGAATGTTGTGTCCGTCATGTGAGATCATGGCCTGGATCCATTCCTTGCCTCCTTCGGTCCAGCGATGGTTGGTCAGTGGACTTCCAGGTCCTTTCATCAGTGGCTGTGCACACTGAGTGCTGTGGATGTGGAATTTTGGATTGAGACAATGAAGGGTATCAACATCCCTGAAAGTTGTAGTATTGGGTGGTGTTGAGTGTTCCTTCATATGGACTTTCTGTTAGTAAATCGTGTGCAATATGAAGCGTGTATCCAAAACATGACAACATTAGAAGCTCAACAACAGCAACAACTTGTACCAATGTGAGGATAGTGTGTCAATGGAATGGACGCCGATTACGCTGGAGACGGTGATGGACATGCCATTGTAAAAAGTACATGATTAATAACAAAAAACCATGGGATTGGGAAAAGTTCAGGCTGTGGATTTACACACTAAAGTGGCACAACCTCACTGTACTAAGTAGTAAAGAGAAGTCTACAGTGTTCATTCCTTTGGAGTACCTGTTATTAAACCGTGTGCAATAAGAAGCGTATGTCCTGGGCATCCCATAGAAAAAAATTGACGATTAATGACGAAAGAACCATGGGGTCACATACGCGACAACGTCATGGGATGCATCTGCACCCACGGCTGCCAGTCACTTCTCGCGTACAATGGGCGGCTAGTTGGAGCGCGCATACCCAAAATCCAACACATGGTGTGAGGACTCGGCGGCGCATGGTCATACATGGCGTCCCACCGAGCCTTAAGGTGGCGCCATGCAGCCTCAGCCTCGTCACATGTTGGTTTCGGTGGAACGGGAATGACCACATCCCATGGACCATGTCGAGCGTCTTCGATGTTACCCCAACGTAGCATCGGAGGTAGTGGGCGTTGTACGTTCATCCGGTCCATGTCCAACGTCCGGAAGTGGAACCCTATCGCGCGATTTACGCGAACAACCTGTAAGTCTTCGGTGAAACCGCTGGGTTTATACGTTCAACTCAAGTCCTTTCACGCAGTCAGCAAGAGTACGAAGCAAAGCGTCATGAGCGTGGCAGGGGCACATTGAGCGTCCATTCGCGGTGGTCACCGGTGGACAGTGAAACGACCAATGACGCTTGTCGGCGGCGTTCGTCAAACGATTATTCTTCGACCGTCGTCGACGCTGACATCAACATCATTGCGGCGTTTCACGGCGTAGACAAGTGGGTTTGCAAAACAAACCCACCACCCCCCGGGAGGCTGCTGCCACTTTGACTTGCGAGTACAGTACTCATTCGTCGTCATGTCCCGGCGATCAAACTTGTCTGTATTCGGAGGATGTCTGCTATTTCATTGTCCTTTACTTCTCATGTGAAATTGCAAACTGTCGGAGCCGCACCTAGTCTTCGCCCGTACACCTCGGTTCCGTTCTACCAAAGTGCGTTTCAGCGTACATTGCGTTGTGGGCATGTCGTTGTTAAAATAAAATGTAGTGGACATTGCGTTCATTTTAAAATACGCCTGGACATGGGGTTCGAAAAGAGCGAGCTTGTGGCATGGGAGACATAAAGTCCGCGGCATGTGGATATGGGGTTGTTAAAGAGCGATACCTGGATATGGGGGATCTATCGGGAAATCGATGGGTATATGGTCACCCCCCGTTTTTCATTTTTTCGGCCTGAGCACAAAATCAGATAGTTTTGGCCTTTTTCCCCACTTTTTGAAGACGAAAATTTCACCATTGTCTTCAGCATCCTCAGACGCCTCTGTGGTCCAAATTTCGCTTCTTTTGGACAACCTTCAAATTTTAGTGGTGAAAATTTAAATTTTTAAATTTTCAGCACTTAGCCGATTTTTTGGTCAGAAGGTTGACTTTTGCCACCGTCCTAAATCAGCGAGAAACGCTGGCGGTTCTGCGTTCGGACGACTTTTGCACCGCCTCAGCATGGAGCCGAGCAGCTCCAAGGGCAAGGAGCTGGAGGACACCGTCACGAGCGGGGGCCACAGCCCACGCTCAAAGGCGATTGACTTCCTGCTGGTGGAGCAGTCGTCACTCCGCCAGCGCCAGGATGAGCAGTCAGCTACGCTGCGACAGATCCGCGATGCCTTGGTCTCTCTGTCTGGGACACCGGGACATCAGCCCAGGAGAGAGAGAGGCAACCCCATCGGCCCAGGAGTCTGCTGGCCCCACTGCCGCCCCTGCGCAGAGACGAGAGTCCATGGTCGAGGAGTGGGATCAGGCGCCACCTCCCACTGGGGAGGACGCGCTTCGCCGGCTGATGGAGCAGATGAGGAGCCTGCGCATTGAGACACCGGCGCCCAGTCCGAGGGGACAGCAGCAGCAGCAGCAGCAGCAGCAG
>SZWC01027524.1:10051-27963 GCA_023375785.1 Penium margaritaceum | reverse complement strand
TTCTCTCTCTCATTTTTCTCTCACTCTCCTCACTCTCTCCCTAACTCTCTATCTCTCTCTCCCATTCTTACTGTCTCTTCACCTCTTTTGCTTTCTTTCTTTCTCACGCTCTCTCTCCCTCTCTCTAGCTCTCCCTATTACTCTGCTAACCCTCACCTCCGAATACACTCAGTGTCCAGGGAGCGTCCTACGGTGCTCACTGAAGAAGCGCCCAAGGGTCATGGACGTAGGTACTTGTAACAGGGAAGGCGCCTTATGGGTGTCGGAGGAAAGATGGGTGAGCAAACTGTCTACACCACGGCCCCAAGCCCACCGGCAGAACATCCGGATGCATTGCCACTGTTCGGGATGAGGACCGGGAGAGGTGAGGATGATGTCTGGATCATCTCGTAGGCCGCTGTAGGAAGGTGTGAGGGGGAGAAGCGAGAGGTGCGCTTGCTTGGCTTCAGAGATAGAGAGGTGTTGTAATTCTCTGTAAGTAGCTCTGACTGGGAACTCGTCGTGAACAGTGGACTTGTGTGCCCGGTTGCAATGGGTGCAGATGTCGCTGTTGAATGAGATGAGCATGGGATTGTTGGGCAGGTTCGGAAAAAAGAGGCGGGGGTCGATGGATTGGCACTTGAGGTCGTTGATAGGACCGAGAGCGGAACCGCTTAGAGTACTAGGGGCTCTTCCTACACGCTTCAAGGGGTGGAGGTGAAAGACTGAGCGTAGAAGGGGGGGTGAGATGGTGCCGTCAGGCTTAGTGAGGGGAGAGGTCAGGATTTTTACGACGTCACTAGGGCGGAAGCCACGTGGCACCCTACTGACAATGATGCCGATTGTCTCTGTCGCTTGACCCACCTCGGGCGTTCTTGCATCGATGGATACTGTTACTAGGACTGGAGCAGATTGACCTGGGACTGGCACACGAAGGGCTCCCAGCTTGCAAAAGAGTTCGGCGACGGCGGTGGAATCGACTGTCAGGTCCCAAAACTGCATCTGCTTGCCCGGGTTGCTCATGCGCAACAATGTGTCTCTCACCCACACGTCACGAGCAGCGCCGGGGGGGAACCGTTTCTTGTCGGCGAGGCGCTTCCGTGCAGCATCCTCAATGTGGTGGGCAAGGTCATGCGGACCCTTTGGGGCGGCCAGGAGGACTACTGCAGTGGAGATGTCAAAGGGGTTGGATAGGACAGTAGTCGTAGGAGGAGGAGGTGTTTGTGGGGGGGCCGAAGAGGGATGTAGCAGAGACAGGTTAGCAGAGAGGGGGAGGGGTGGTTGTGGAGCTGAGCGTTTGGGATCGATTACCCCAATCGCTACGGATATTCCCTGTGGGGAGGGAGTTGAGGGTTCTTTTGCAGGGCCTTCGGGCACGCTCCTCTTTCTCCCTCTGCCTTGCTTGTTGAAAAATCCTTTCTCTAGGAAGGGGGTCTCCCTGCGCCAAGCAAGAGGGAGGAGAAAAAGGCACGATTTTCGGTGAGGGGACCGGATGAAGGCTCGTTTTCTTGAGGGGGGATCAAGAGAGGAAAAGAGTGCATATCGGCCAATATGGAGCAGAGCAAGGAATGTGACTTTCGAGTCTCTTGCTCAGCGAGGTGGGAAAGATGTGCATTGAGGTGGTTGCATGTGAGGTGGAAGGCTTTCCAGAGCAACGTGGTTGCATGAGTGCGTGAGCGATCAAAGTGGTGATCGCATCTCCGTTTCCATATTAGGTGGAGGAGGATAAGTTGTATGCATGTCCACACCAAGTTGCGTTTTTTACGAGGCGGGGCACGAAAGAGGAGCATCCATTCCGGAACGTTTCGTTTATGGAAAACTCGGAGGTATGAATGTTGAGTGAAACTGGTGNAGGGGTGGTGTCAGGAAAGAGGGAGGTGAAAATGGTGCGTAGTCGGGACGCCAGCGGTTGAAGACGAGGACACAAGAGGAAGCAGTGTTCAATTGTTTCTTCTTCCGAGCAATACGGGCACGTATGGGATCCATTTCGGGAGAAACGGGTGCGTCTTGCGACAGGAATGGAGCGAAAGAGGAATTTTGTCTGCACATCTTTTGCCCTAAGATCCAGTGGGAGGAAATTATGTTTAGCGCGGAGTGATCGCCAGTGAAGGTGTTCATTAGGGAATTTCTCTTTCCAGTTGTCCTCATAGGATGGGCAAAAGTTGTGCCTCGCAAGGAGCCGATGATATATCTTTGTTAAGGTGGGAAGGGTTGAGGGGAAGCGGTACGCAGGAATGTCAGGTCGTGCAGGAAGGCCAAGCATGGACGTATNTTAGAGGGGTAAGTGATTTCCCTCGTATGTGAGAGGTGCGTGCCCAGGGGTGAGGACTGAGTGAAAGGGAAACGGGATCCACTGCCATGGGTAACGCTGAGTCGACGGAAGGTTGCGGGAGGTGAAATGCAATCTGAATAGGGAGGCCTGTGAGATCTTGTATGGTGAAGTATTGGGTATGTCTGTGAGCAGATGAGAGGGAGGGGCCGTCAGAGATGATTCTTCTCCAAGAAAGTGGAAGAGAGTCTCTAATTTCATCAAGGATGTTTTTCTGTGCGCGTGACCAGGGACGGGGAGGGTGAGAAAAAATGTCTGCTAGCGTAATATTACTTGCAAGGAGCCAGCGTTCTCGTTGCGGGAGACCGAAAGGTTGGTCGTTCTCCTTAAGGATAAAGCGATTGAATGCGACATATTCCTGCATTAGTTCTTCGAAGAGGCTGCGTGGGGGTTGAATAGATGGCTCAGAAAGGAGGAAGGACTTGAAGGCACTTTTCCATTTCGGGTGGATCGATGGGAGTTTGAGTCGTAGGATAGATGGGTGGGAGAGAAAGAAGTGTCCCCGCTTGGGGAAGGCTTGCGATAAGAGCAGGGTGTATTTCCATTGTGCTTCCCCGGGCTGGAGGAATGAATATATCCATTTGGCAGCCTGAGCTTCCGTGATGACAGTGGGCCATTTGACCCCAAGGCCGCCCTTAGACGGAGGGGTAACAGCTGTAGCGATGGAGTAAAGGCGAAGGCCTTTCCCTAGACCTAGGTGCTCATTGTTTGACGATAGGAGTTCGGGCGTTTAAGCTACGCGCAACCATGAAAATAGGTCTGATAAATCCAAAAGTGCAATACTAAAAAAAATGTACCCAGCGACATAAAAACACAATGCCATATACACTTCGATGTTCATGCCTGATCCGCAAATAAGGTCGCCAATGTCCCACAAAACAGAGCGTAGATGGTGAACAGGTGGAATTTGCGAGACAAAACACGATGTAGAATTTGGGACAAAAGCAATTCATAATCAGTCGTAAGTGTACTTCGATGACAAGTGTCGAAACGATCGAACATATACATAGAGTGAAAAATTACGAATTAAGCACAGTCGGGGTCGTTGGGTCCGATATCGAGCGACGCGAGCGGAGTCGGGCCGTGAGTGGTCGGATTCAAGAAGGTCCGCAAAGTAACTTGGAGTCTTCGAGAATCGCCGGTGAAGGTGCGCGATGCATCTTCATAAATCTAGATTCATTGAGATTCGTCCAAAATTCGACACAAAGGTCGTGACACTTCTATTCGTAGGTTTGCGAGAATGGTCGAAACTGTCACAAGGTTCGGCGATATCCACTATGGGTGGGGTAGTTGGCCAGTTTGCCCTCGGCCATCGGAGTGAATATTACAGTCATCAGAACGCGGTGGGATCTTTGTGTAATAGCAAAGTTTCCCACTCGAGAAGGTTAAGGACTCGTGTACGTCTGGTGCGTAACACTTCCCCCGTTTTAGTCGCATCGTCCAGGCGCGCGTGTAGTTGTGGCCCGCACACCGCAGTAGTAGCCGTCGATGAGATGATCAACGTCTCAGAGGTTGTTGTAGGGCTCCCAGATGTTATGCAAGCCAATATTCTTGCCATGCCATTTGACCAATAGCCGTGCCATTTGACCAAATATTCTGTCGTCTTGCCTCGTTATAGATGGCCGAGGATGTCCTCGATGACGCACTCCCTGTCTTCTTCCACTTAAATGGGAGGCGAAGGAGGGACATCTTTTCAAGGGAGGTTCTCTCCGGGATTTCGGTAGTGTTTGAGTTTGCTGACATGGAACACCGGATGAACTTGCAAAGTGTTGGGGAGTTGGGGTCGCGCAACCATAGTGGTTTGCGTGTGCTCAGTCTCAAACGGTCCCAACCATCGCGGTTTGAGATTCAAACAATCGGATCCTCGGAGTTTGATGTTTGCCCAGTTGAGGAAGACTTTGTCCCCAGTATGAAGATATCGTCACTACGATGTCATTCGGTTGCTCGCTTCATCGCAGCCTGCGTCTTTGGAAGGGTCTGTTGTGTTTCCTCCCAGACGGTGGTGAAGTCTCGTTGTTGAATGTCAACTGCAAGAATACTACATCCACTTTGTAATCCGGCAGATGCGGCGTGAAGTTTGCCATACACCACTCAAATGGAGTTTTACCTGTTGCGGTGGAAACTGTCGGATTATATGCAATTTCTGCGGTTGGTAGCTTTTTGTGCCCGATCCGTCCCATGGGGTTCGCATAGTGTTCGGAGCAGTTTTTTGAGCATCTGATTTTTTCTCTTGGTTTGACCATCGATTTGAGGATGAAACGCCGTCGAAAGTTGAATTGTGCTTTCGTAGCGAGCCATCAGTTCGCTCCAAAAATGGCTGGTAAATCGACCGTCTCTATCGCTCGTGATGGTTCTTGGAACACCGTGTAGTTGCACGATGTTTTCTAGGAACAATTGTGCTGTTCCTTCGGCGGTGACAGTGGTTTTCGTCGAGATGAAATGGGACATTTTAGAAAACCTATCAACAACCACGAGGATGGCTTCATATCCCTCCGTTGTGACTGGTAATCCGGTGACGAAGTCCATGGAGATGTCTTCCCACGGTTCTGTCGAAACGGGGAGCAGCTGTAGAAGGTTGGGTGGCCTTGTGCAACGAGATTTTTGTCGCTGACATGTGTCCCAGGTTTTGCAAAAGTCGGCCACATCGGATTGCATTTTTTCCCACCAATAGTTTTTCTCAAGCCTTTTTAGCATCTTGTCCTCTCCAAAGTGCCCACCTGGACCGGTGTCGTGGCATTCTTCGAGTAGCATGCGGCGAACTTCGTCCTTTGGGGGAACGACCACGTGGCGAGTGCAGCGTCGTTGCCAATAGGGTGTGTCAAACCAGAACCTGGTTTTATCATATCCACCATGCTGATCGTAGCCGAGTGGGAACAAATGCTCAAGGTAGGGGTCTCGCTGCAGTTGTAGGGTTGCTACATCGGCCGTTAAACATGGTAGGAGGCTGAGTGTGTCCGTTGGATTGGTTTCTCCTAGCTGGTACTCGATTTCATAGTCGAACCCGATCTCAAGGAACTCCATCCATCGGGTTTGACTTCGTCTGAGATTCGTCTGCGTCTGCAAACACCTCAATGCGTGGTGGTCGGTGCACACAATGCGTCGGTGACACTCCAGGTAGTATTGCCACGTCTTGAACGCGTGCACGACCGCTAGCATCTCCTTTTCGTGCACCGCGTAGTTGAGTTCCGGTTAGCACAATTTCCGAGACATGTAGGTGACCGGTTGTTCGCCATTGCCATGATCTTGCAAACACTTTGCGCCAATGGCTCGGTCTGATGCATCCATAACCATGAAATAGTCGATCGTTGGATCGACTTATTGTAGGGATATCGCCGAGGTCAGTGTGTTTTGCAAAGCGCTAAACGCTTCTTGTTCGCTATCTCCCCACTGCCACTCGTTTTCTTTTCCACTGAGATTGGAAAGTGGTGCTGGCGCTCGCGCGTAGTCCCTCGCAAATCATTGGTACTAATTGCAGAGTCTGAGAAAAACTTGGATTTCTCAGACGTTGGTCGGCATCGGTAATCAGCGACTGTTGCCACTTTTTTGGGATCCATGGTAATCCGTACTCCGTTGACGACGTGACCCAAAAGCTCAATCGAACGGCAAACAAAGTCGCATTTTGAGAACATTAAAAAAAACATCCCTGTTTGTAAAAGTTTGAGAACTTTTCGGAGATGTCCATCGTGCTCCTCCAAGGTAGTGCTGTACAACAATGTTTTTTCGATGCATACCACGACAAAGTCGTCGAGGTACGGTAAAAAAATGTTGTTCATTGCTGCCATGGACGTTGCGAGGGCGTTTGTGAGTCCAAACAGCATAACCATGGACTCAAAGTGCCCGTAGCGAGTTTGAAATGCTGTCTTCTTGATGTCAACGGCGGCCACAAGTATGTGATGGTATCGGGTATGTAGATCGAATTTGCTGAAAATTTGGGCTCCTTGGAGTAGGTCAAAAAGGTCGTCATTTCGAGGGAGAGGGTAGCGGTTCTTGATGGAAGCGATGTTTACCGCGCGATAATCCACGCACATCCAAATCTCGCCAGTTTTCTTTTTCATGAATATTACTAGTATCTGTATGGTGACGTGGAAGGGCAGATGAACCCTTGACCGACTATCTCGTCGACCTGCTTTTTGAGGTCGATCAGTTTTTGATTAGTCATCTGATAGGCCCCTCGGACGGTAAGTCTGCTGCCCGGCTTCAGTTCGATGAAATGGTCAATGTCTCACTGAAGAGGTAAGGTTTTTGAGATTTCTTCGGGGAAGACGTTCGCAAACTCCTCGATGGGGGGTGCGAACTCTTCGGGTACCATCGCGGATTTCATTCAGACAATGAGGCTGATGAGGCCAACGATGAGTCAGTTGCTGCCGCTTTTGCCTCTCCCATTGCCTTGAGATGTATGAGCCACGCACGAGCTCCTCTTCGTACACTGTGCTTGGCCAACATGAGCGGTATCGGCTACACCGGTTGTTGCTTTTCGGCTCCTACGACTACTTCTGTTGCTTCCACCTCTGCCACTTCCGCTGTCGGCTCCTGTTCCGCACGCGGAAGTTGTCGTTTTGCGCCCTCTATTTCCACATAGACGTCGCCGTTGTTCTAGCCGAACTCTGGATTTAATTGTACAAAAAATCTCATCCGAGGACGATTTTTTTATTGCTCATTGGACAAGACATCTAGAATGTAACATCCCAAAGATTTCCCGCTTGTAGTTGTGGTTCTCGGAGTCTCCGTATCTGTAGTCGGCCGTCGACAAATTTTCCTTCAAACACCCCTGGTTTGGCCTTCAAACTCAGCTTGCAAACCATGTTGTTGCTCACGAAGCTATGTGAAGCTCCTCCATCCAATAGTGCTGGTACCGTTCTACGACTTCAGCATCCTTGAGGTTGAACCTTTAGCAGTATCACCAGTTGGTCGTCCTCAAAACCCTCGTCGAACTTTGCGATCTCAGAAACTCTCTAAGGCGTTATGGACCGTTCAGAATGGTGATCGTTCGGTGCAGATCGCTCTTCCTGAGAAAGATTTGCGTCTTTTTCTCTTACCCTCTGCCGTTTCCCGATTCATTTTTCTGCGTCTTCCCCCCATTTTGGGCCTCTTGCTTGCTTTGATAGTTGCGAGCGATATGACGACTTTTCCTTAGTTGTAGTAGGTTCGCGTGTCTCTCTGGTTGATGGCGTCCACTTCCATCAAAGTCGATGAGTCCGCCGACTGGATTTTTCCATTTCCACGATAATTGTGGTTAGCAGGTCTCCAGCCAGAGAATTCTTGGATTCAAGCATTGTAGTCGGGGCTTTCAATCCACTCTGTTGCTGCCATCATTTGCGAAAAGTCGTTCTGGATGGCTAAAGGAGCGACTGCTTGCCGGACGTCTCGTTTGAGGCCGTTGTTGTAATGGAAACATAGTTCGTCGGGAGCAATGTCTGCTCCGGTGATGATCTCAAAGAATCTCTGCGTATGCTCTGCCATACGCAGAGATTATGCCAATTGCTGACGTAGGCGCTGGAGATTGTACCGTGCGTCAAAATTTTCGTTCAGTCGTTCAAAACATGCGAGTATTGCGTGGAGGAATTCGTACAAGTCGGTTGGTTGCGTCAACGCGTATTGCCAATACGGGTTGATCTGCTCCAAGGGTGGAACGCCTACGCCCGGTCATGTGAGACGTGTGTCGTGAGCCGTTGATGATGCTCCGCCGATGTATTGCTGCCATTGGATGGTCTTTAGGTCGGACCACCAACTTAACGCCGTGCCACGCAAGAGCCACGCCGCGAGGTCAATTTCATTTTGATCGTCGTTGACCCAAGCAGCGGTGAAGTACACCTCCAAACTCGTCAGCGACATTCGAACCATTGGTCCCTTTGAGCTTACATGATCGGACGGTTCTTATGGAGCCAGACAAACATCGGATTTGCTCGAGTGTTGAGAATTTCTCTTGACAAGCACCGGTTCATGCATGCTTCCGTTGTGCAGAGCCTCCATCGCGACGTTAAGTTGTTGGAGTAGGTGGTTGTTGATTCCTTCGAGTGCGAATATCATGTTCGGTACTTCCTCGTTGATCCGCGCCTGTCGTCTCGTGCCACCTGTTGATGATCCGAATTAGGCCTCATTCTCATTCTCGGCATTGTATATACATATGGGCTCGACACACTCGACACGTGCCATTGAATCAGACTTAGAGCTCAATACAAATTTTCTAGTTGTCCCCAAACTCCCGAATTGTCTTTTGTCCCACACCTCATCCTTGTGAACCACCTATGTTCCGCTCAACGTAACGCTTGGTATCAAAGAGCAACGACACTAGAGGGGCAACAAATGGATTAACTACCTAGCAAAAACCTCGTAAAATTCCTCAAATCATCCCCACCATTCACAAGAATTCACACTTCAAGACGACAAGCAGCAGTCCCCTGCGAATGCTCTGGCGATGGCGGATCAACAGCACACGAAAAACAACACTCTCTAGGCAAACCTGCGGCAACAACAACTCTTGCAGTGAATGGTGCAGCACCGACGAACCCAAGAGCCAGTCTTGTGATAGATCCCTTGGGCTCAATAAATCCTTCGCCTATGCAGTATCCCATTGAGTCAACAACAAGTACAATGTGAGATATCGGCCGACAAATGCAAATCAACGAAGACCTGCACCGGAAATTTTAGGGACTCGAGAGCCTCAACACCCATCTGCTCCAACAGCTCAATGCGACTATGGAGGTGCTTCAAGTCTCTCGTGTGCTCAAAGCACTGCTCGTCACGAGAATTGTGAATTCTCGAGTGAACCCGAGATTCGACAAGCGCTTCCCAAGCCGTTCAGTCCTCCAAACTCCAAGGGACGGACGGTTAGAATGTGGCTGACGAGTTTGGCGGTGTACTTCACCGTTAATGGGGTCGACAATAACAAAAAGAAAGTTGACCTCGCGGCCTCGCTTTTGCCTTACACGACTTTGAGTTTTTCATCCGACCTAAAGGCCATCCAACGTCAGCAAGAGACTGGCACGACTAGATCAACGGCTCACGTGACCACTCTCACATCGCCGACTACAAGGAAGGTGGAATAGCTTCATGCGTACTATCCTCACTCGTTTTAAGAAGCTGAACGAGAAGTTTGACGCATAGTACTGACACCAACATTTGTGTGAGCAGTCCACCGTGGCAGAGTACACTCGACATATCCAAGAAATCATTACCAGCAATGATCTCGTCCCCGATGAACTGTGTTTCTACTACAGCAATGGCCTCAAGTGAGATTCGACAAAAAAATGCCATTTTCCCCATCCAAGACGACCTTCCGTGAATGATCGCAATATTCGACTGCATCTGCACTACCAGCTACAAAGCTTGGATACAGGAATCCAATGGCTGGCGACCCCAAAGTCACAATCATTATCGTGGCACCGGGAAGTTGCAGTTGGTGCAAACCTCGTTTTTAATGGAGATTGACGCTGTCCTTCAGAGCACTCGACGGCTCTGGTGAAATTGCGGGATCTTGGATCATATCTCAAGTGACTGTCGAAAGCAGCATCAATAAGCCAAAAGGGGGGAGAGTAAAAAAAAATAGTGAAGAGTCAGAAAACGGTAAAGGGCATGAGTAGATGATGCGGCTCCTGTCTGGTCAGAAAAATGTACACCAGTTGATCGCCCATCTGAGTGGCTCACATCGCTGTACAAGAAAGTTCCAGAGATCACAAAGTTCAATGAGG
This sequence comes from Penium margaritaceum, assembly GCA_023375785.1. Lineage (NCBI taxonomy): Eukaryota > Viridiplantae > Streptophyta > Zygnematophyceae > Desmidiales > Peniaceae > Penium > Penium margaritaceum. The sequence goes on along the minus strand of SZWC01027524.1, from coordinate 17,967 downwards.
GATACGAGGAAGACCAACTAGCGATACTACAATGAATGCAACCGATAGGTTGTAAAAAATTGTAGAATGGTACAGACACTACTGGATGGAGAAGTTTCTTCCAGTTTCATGAGCAACAACATGGTTCAAAGGCTCGGTTTGTAGAATGAACCAAGAGTGTTTGAAGGAAAATTGTCAAGAAACAACTGCAGATCCGTTGACTTTGCGAACTGCTCCATCTGCAAATTGGATTTGTGCACAACATAACGATCTGGAGGACTTGCCCAATGAGCGATTACAAAATCATCCTCGGGAAAGATTTCTTGTACCGACACAATCCACAGGTAGACTGGATCATTGGAGCATCGGAGTAGTTTACATGAGCATTAATGGCGATAAAGCAACATTTGCCTCTAGTCGAGCGACCCACGATGCACTGGCGATGACGGGAAGCTATAGATGTGGAAGTAGTTGAGGAAGTTGCGGAAGCTACAGAACGCCAACCAGTATCTTTGCACGTGGCCAAGGGATACTTGAAGTGCAAAGCTCAAGCATGGCTGGTCCACGTGGAAACAAGGGAAGAGGAAGAATCTACACCTAGTGAAGCGACATCAACAGCATCGACTCCTGAGAAGTTCATGTAAGTACTGAAAGAGTTTGCGGAGCTCATTTAGGATTTCGAAGGGGTTTTTCCCACCAAACTACCTCAACAGTTACTGCCGCGATGCAACATCGACCATCAAATAGAACTGAAGCCAAGCAGCAGTCCAACGATGAAAGGCACCTATCAGAAGAGTGGTCACGAGCTAACCAAACTCACGAGGTAGCTCGATGAGATGCTCGGACAGAGATTCATCCAATCCTCCACGTCACCTTATGCAACTCCAGTACTTTTCGTACAAAAGAAAAAGGAGAGGTGTGGATGTATGTAGACTATCAAGAGTTTCATGACATCACCATCAAGAACTCATACGCCCTCTTGCAAGGAGATGTAGTTTTCTACCAAATCCGTGGAGCCCGAGTTTTCAGCAACATCAACCAACACAACGACTATCATCATACCCGTGTATCTGATAAGGACGTCGAGATACAGCATTCCGCACCACATACGGGCACTTGAGTTCACAATCATGTTGTTTGGACTCACCAACGTCCTTGCATCATTTGTGGTGGTGACAACATACTTCGCCCATACCTCGATGAATTTGTCGTTGTGGTACGGGCGAAAGATTTTGGGCCACATCAATGGCGACGGACGGTTCACCATGGACCAGGAAAAGGTGGAAGCGGTCGTTGATTTGCCGACACCCATAAGTTTAGGTGATTTGAGGTCTTTTTGGTTTTCCACAACTTCTACCATCGAATTGCAAAGGACTACGCATGAGTGTCAATGCCTCTCTCTGATCTCACCCGGAAAACCATTGAGTGGAATTTGGAGGAGAGCCGACAAGAAGCGTTCAATCCTTTGAGAAACGCTTTGAGCTCGGTGTCAACCTTGTGATTGGAAGATCCAACAGTGGATTACGTCATGGCCGACCATGCGTCCGATCGAGCCATTGGAGCCCTGCTCCTCAAAGACAACGGCAATGAAGAACAACCGATCGCATATGTTTTAAGAAAACTACACAGGCCGGAACTTGACTACACGGTACATGAGAAGGAGATGCTCACAGCCATGCATGCATTCAAGAACTGGTGGTGCTACTTGGAATGCCGGTGATTAATTGTCCGTACCGATCGTTACACCCTAAAGTATCTCACGACTCAACCAAATCTAAGCTGTCGACAAACTCAATGGATAGAGTTCCGCAAGGCCAATTTGGACTACAACATCGAATACGGGTCTGGAAAACCAAATCTGGCGGATTCCCTAAGTCGGTGACCTGATTCAATGGCTAAGATCGGCACATTGCTTGTTGAAGAAGATCTGTACCTCGCGCAGTTGTTTGCAAAGGGCTACGAGGAGTTTGGTCAAGACAACAAAGCCAAGATTTTCCTTGACCACCCTTTCTGGCAACGACGATTCACTCGTTAGGTCGTTGATCCTCCAAACAAGGAATTGTGACTAATGCTATTGGAGGAATGCCAAGAAACCGGTCAAGGTGGACACTTTTACGAGGACAAGACGCTCAAGAAGCTAGCAAAGTACTACTGGTGCAACAAGATGTAGACCGACGTGCCAACCTTCTACAAATCATGCAACACCTATCAGAGAAAAAAATCTCGTCGCACGGGGCCACCTGGTCTTCTTCAACCCCTACCCATTCCGACGCTACCGTGGGCCAACATCATCATGGACTTTGTGACATGACTGCCCGTCACTCATGAGGGATGTAACGCCATCCTTGTCGTAGTGGGCAGATTTTCTAAAATGTCGCACTTCATCCCGACGACGACCACCATCACCCTAGAACAAACAGAGCGGCTGTTTCTAAATCAGATCGTGTGGCTGCACGGAGTGTCACGTACCATCATTAACGACAGAGACCGCCGCTTCATCAGCTGTTTTTTACCAAAACTGATGACACGCTACAATTGTCGGATCTAGCTATCTGAGGTGTTCCATCCTCAAACCAATAGAAAAACCAAGCAAGCCAATCAGACGCTCGAACAACTTCTCCGAAGTTTATGTCAGCCACAAGCCACTGATTGGGCAGCAAAGTTGTCAACCGCCAAACTCGCATGCAACTCCACCACTTCCACCACAACTTGCAGAACACCTTTTGAGGTGGTACATGGAAAATCTACTGCCACACAGACTGGATTGCAGAGTCAAAGCAACATTGTCTACGGCTAAGATTCATCGCCAAGATTTAGCGAGCATCTTAGAGGAAACACGATAGACCCTCACAGAGACAAAAACAGCTATGAAGTGGGCAGCCGATCAACATCGCAGCAATGACGTATTCACCGCTAGAGAAGGCGTCCTCCCTAGCTCTGTGATGATCAAGGTCCAAAGATAAGACTGCTCGAAGCTCAAAATCCGATGGTTGGGACCGCTTGAGATCAAGCGAATGCAAACCCCAGATGGTGCTAGACTTCGCCTACCCAACAGCATGGCAATTCACCGTTTCTTCCACATTTGCAAGCTCAAGCACTACCAAGACCCCAACACAGACTTCACCGTTAGAGAATTTGCACCTTCACCTCCTATATAAGTGGACGAGTATACAAAGAAAGTGATCGAAGATATCCTCGAACATCGACACTGTGGAAAATCAACCATGTATTTGATCAAGTGGAACAGCTATGACACCGTGCACAACACGTGGGAGCCCTAAGAAAACCTCCAAGATGTCGATCATCTGATTGAAAGCTACTTTTGATGTCACCGGCATACGTGTGTTAGCGCGCCAAGACGTCACGGCTAAAAGGGGGGAAGTATTACGCCCCTGACATACAGGAGCCCCTAAAACTCGTGAGTGGGCATTTCTGTTTTTGCATTCATGGTCCACCGCGTGGCGATTCACGTTGTTTACACTCTTCGGCCGAGGGTATTTTGGCCAAATTCCCCGACCTCCGGTGTTCTTTTGTAGAAGTTTGAGACAACTTTGACCCATTTCCAGAATGGTCAACAAAGTTATCGCAAACCATATCAATGTTTCTATATTTTTCGATCGACCTTTCAATGACGCTCGCCTTTTAGAAATAAGCATTGCAATATTCTCGAAGCCCCTAAACTTCTTGACTGAGATCCTAGAATCCACGACTCATGATGTGACCTTGCACGCGTTGCTCGGCTCAACCACTGAAGACCCGACTTATGCCTCATTCTCATTCTCGGCATTGCATGTATGTGCTTGACACACTTGACACTTTTCATCAAAGTACACTTACTCCTTCACACAAATCATCCAACTTTCTCAAAATTCCTGAATCATATTTTGTCCCGTACCTCATCCATGTGAACCACCTACATTACGCTTGACGTAACAACGAGGAGGGTGATGTGTCACCCGCGCTGTTGTGAGAATTGCAATCGAACGACTAGCCTTTTTATGTTTTCTTTTTTTAATCACAAACCTCCATTTGTAGATTATGGGTTCTCTTTGTTTGCACAGGCGGAGCACGCACGGACATAAAACCCTACATCCACCAATGGTTGTTCGCAAGTTAAAAAAGAGAAAAAATGCTTATCGCTTCATCGCAATCGAGCGCAAGCAGTTTTTTCAATTTTCTTGGAGAAGAAAACCCATAATAAACTATGAAAACAGCTTTCAAACCTTGGAATAAGTTATGATGGGGTTTAAGGGTTTACTACCGCGTGCCCTCCTACTGGAACCCACTATCGCGAGACCCACCCAGTTCCCTTTCAACGCATGGGGTGTTTCAGACTTCCACTCAAAACCGTTGTAAACCTTTTTTAGAGAGATTACAAACCCCCCTATATAGGGGTTTGTGTTTTTTATTTGATGTCTGATGATTCCAGCGTGTTGGTGCTAGATGGCATGTGACGTCGACATAGCGTGTTCATTTGGATGTAGCGTGTTTTTTGCATGCCTATTGGATTGCGTTTTTAAAGAGCGAAAAAGTTCCAAATTTTGGATATGGCGTAATTGATGTGCAAAACGTGGATGTAGCTTTAGATATCGGGAATTCTATGGAAACATGGTAATTCCCTCGTCTAAGTTCACCCACTATTTCACCTACCCACTTTCCGTCGACCACCTCTTTGGATGGATCTTTGTGAGCAAATGTGATGTGGATGATGGATAGTGTTTTTTACATGTTTTCAAATGCCAACCGAAGAATGCAAGGAACAAATGTTGTGGACATTTTGGGAAGCGTTCTGATTGATGCTTGTTTTTCAAAAGGATAAAACTGTGAGAGGTGTCGATTTCGACCCCCTCTTGAGGTAGAGTACTTGTCTTTGGATATCGTAGCTGGATAATCATGTAGCACTTCCTGGTTTATTGGAGAGGCCTATCTCAGGAGCGCCCCCCCATTGGATGAAATTTTAACATCAGCAACTGATCTGAACTTAAGCTGAGTGGAAGGTGTCATGAAAATTTTGATAAAGTTGAGGGTAATGTGTTGTGCAACTTCAAATCACGCTTGAAATCGTCGTTGGTGTCAAATGGTAGCATCCACCACCCGCACATTGAGATTTTGGAAAAGGTGGTCATGGTTACGGCCCTGACGTACACTAGTCCCTAAATTCTGCTTTTTAGCATTTGTATCATTACATTCTTAGCCCATTACACAACGACTTCACGATTTTTACGTAGTCCAGCCGAGGGTGTTTGGGCCAATTGCCCCGACCTCCACTCCTCCATTCAAGAAGTTTGTGAAATCTTCAACCACCTTCGAGAAAGGACGACGAAAGTGTCGGTAAATAAAACTATGTTTCCATATTGTTCGGTCGGCTTCTTGACGCCTTCAGAATTTTACAAAGAAGTACCTCGATATTCTCAAAGCCCGCCGACTTCTCCGAAGAGCTTCTTGAAGCAATCACACACGACGCAACCTCGGCTCAGGCGACAAGGACCCAATATGCCTTATGTTTATTCTGTGCATTGTACACATGTGCTCAACTCACTCAACACTTGTCATTAAAGTACACTTGCTTCTTAGTACAAGTTATCCATTTGTCCCAAATCCTTGAATCATCTTGTGTGCCGCACCTCATCCCTGTGAACCACCTACGTTCTACTATGTCTAGTACTTGGTATCAGAGTGCAACGACGCTCGAGGGGCAATCAACGTGTTAACTACCTGGCAACAAAGTTGCACGAATCCTTAGTGCATCTCCAGGGAACAGAAGATCACAGACCTTGCTACAACGATGGTAAACACAGCAAGAGCGACCGGCGATGACCAACAGTCCTGAGCGAGTACCCCAGCGATGGAGGATCAGCAGCGCGCGAACACCGACAACAATGGCAACCTTCATAGCGATTGGCACAACATTGACAAACCCTACGCCAAACTAGGTGACGGATCCCTCGTGATTGGCGAACCCCTTTCCCTTGCCGTTGCCCGTTGGGACAAAACCTGGCACGATGGGAGGCACTGGCCCACAAGCATGAATGAACAAAGATTTGTACCAGAAATTGTGGGACTCAAAAGCCTCAACGGTTTGACCTGTAAGGGACCGACGTGACCGTCATTCCCTTACACGTCATTTTATCATTGTTGACCCTCGTCCTCGGCAAACAATGCTTCTTACTCTAACGGCGGCCTCAAGTGAGATATTTGGTGAGCAATTACCATTTTTTTTCATCTAGAACGACCTTTTGTTAATGATCATAGCAGCCGATCACATGGAAAGCGCTATCTACAACGCTCGGATGTACGAATCAAAGAGCTGGCAACCGCAAATCCATAATTCTTATTGTGGTGGAGGAAAGTCGCCATCGGTGGAGAAGGGGGGGAGAAGTCGTAGAGAAAAACGCAGAGTTGAGAAACGGCAAACGGCAGGAAAAGATGGTGAAGCTCTTGTCTTTTCAATCTGTTTCTGAAGAACGAGTTTGAACTTGTCAAAGGTGGTCATCAACTTTCATGCAAAGTAGGCATATACTAGCAACTAGTGGCACACTGTGGCTCTCTTGTGCAATCGCCGTTCAAATGAGGCATAAGTGATCAACCATGGGCGCAACATTTCACTATGCATGGTCGATGTTGATAAATCATAACACGATTCAAAGATGGTCGAACGAGACACTTACGGTGTAGGCGTACAAAGCATGTGCTAGACAACATCGAAAGCTTCAATCATGAGTGGCACATTGTGGCTGATGTGAGTAATGACAAGCAAAGGTAGGCAAAAGCAAATGACCATGACTATGGCATTTCACAGGGTGCATACGAATTTCACGCATTTTTGCACCAATCAGAAATGGTCAGAGGTGACAATCAAAGTCTATGGGTGAAAGGCATGTTCTTCCAAGTAACAAAACACTCATTGGCCTAGTGGTGCTCTCGTGCTTAACGACTGAGAAGAGTTGGCACGTGTCACTTTTCACAACATTACATCATGTGTGGTCGACTTTTACAACTCATAGGACGAGTCAGGGACAATCACAGCAGTCAATTAAAGTACGAGCAGACATGGGGTTGCAAGAATAACATCCTTCAATTGCTATTGGTATGGTATGGCTATCATGCGCAATGACTTGTCTGTTTGAGCATAAGTTGCAGACCATGGCCTTTAAAGACTAGTGGCATGGCTTGGCTACCATGTCCCATGACTTGCCAGAGGTAGCATGTCACTTACCATGACCACATCATTACACATAGTGCGGTCAACCTTGATTATACATAACACGAATGGACACTATTTTTATGTTGTGTTGGTCACATGGTCGCTATTTCTTTGGTGTTCTGGTGACAAATATACTATTTATCTGATGCATTGGTGACAAAAGCAATGTTTGTGTGGTGTTTTGGCCATATAATCATTGTTGCTACGCTCTAATGGCCGGACAATCATTGTATCTTCTGTGTGTTGGTCATGGAACTGTTGTGCTTTGTGCCGTTCCTGTACAGTTTACTGTGACCACTCGGCCGTGTCCATACTCGTGCAGATCCCTGAGGCAGGCGGCCCTGGTGACACCGGCGCGACGACAGGCGGCGGACTACCCGTCTGGAGCTGACCGACCACTGTTCCAGAGCCACAGATGTCACCGGGACTCCTTGCTGTGACTTCTACGTCTTGCAGGCGCCTTTCGGCGGACTGGGCATGAGGCCCATTTTGCATGTTTTTGCATTACATACTCGCTGTCAGTCGATGGATGCATGCATGTGACCAGTCGTTGCGTGCGTCTTTTGATTCTGCACGTCTAGGTTCAGACGGCGTAGGATTCTGACATGTGTGCGCAGAGTTACGGCCAAAACAGTGGTTTTGGGCCGGTTTTAGGACAGCTCTTGGACTGCCGCGTGCGACACCCGCCGTGCGCCGCGGCAGGTATTTATGCCCTGGACCTGTCAGTTGTCAT
>SZWC01027520.1:0-22067 GCA_023375785.1 Penium margaritaceum | reverse complement strand
GTAAGTGTGTGTAAGTGCGTGTAAGTACGTGTAAATGCATGTAAGTGCGTGTAAGTGTGTGTTAGTGCGTGTAAGTGCGTATAAGTACGTGTAAGTGTGTGTAAGTGTGTGGAAGTACGTGTAAGTGCGTGTAAGTATGTGTAAGTGCATGTGAGTGTGAGTGAGTACGTGTGAGTGTGTGTAAGTATGTATAAGTGCGTGTACGTGTGTGTAAGCGTGTGTAAGTGCGTGTCAGTACTTTTAAGTGCGTATACATGCGTGTAAGTGCATGTAAGTGTGTGTAAGTTTGTGTAAGTGTGTGTAAATGCATCTAAGTGTGTGTAAGTGTGTGTAAGTGCATGTTAGTGCGTGTCAGTGTGTGTGAGTTTGTGTAAGTGCGTGTAAGTACGTGTAAGTTTGTGTAAGTGCGTGTAAGTACGTGTAAGTGCATGTAAGTGTGTGTAAGTGCGTATAGGTACGTGTAAGTTTGTGTAAGTGCATGAAAGTTCCTGTGAGTGTGTGTAAGTGCGTGTAAGTGCATGTAAGTACGTGTAAGTGTGTGTGAGTGTGTGTATGTGCACATAAGTATGTGTAAGTACGTGTAAGTGCAAGTAAGTGCGTGTAAGTGCATGTAAGTACGTGTAAGTGTGTGTGAGTGTGTGTATGTGCACATAAGTATGTGTAAGTACGTGTAAGTGCAAGTAAGTGCGTGTAAGTGCATGTAAGTGTGTGTAAGTACGTGTAAGTGCGTGCAACTATGTGTAAGTGCATGTAAGTACGTGTTAGTGCGTGTAAGTGCGTGTAAGTGTGTGTAAGTGCGTGTAAGTGCGTATAAGCACCTGTAAGTACGTGTAAGTACGTGTAAGTTCGTGTAAGTTTCTGTCAGTTTGTGTAAGTACGTATACTTGCGTATAAGTGCGTGTAAGTACGTGTAAGTACGTGTAAGTGTGTATCGGTGTGTGTAAATGCGTGTAAGTGTGTGTAAGTACGTGTAAGTGCGTATGAGTACGTGTAAGTGTGTATCGGTGTGTGTAAATGCGTGTAAGTGTGTGTAAGTACGTGTAAGTGCGTATGAGTACGTGTAAGTTTGTGTAAGTGAATGTAAGTTTGTGTAAGTGCGTGTAAGTGTGTGTAAGTGCGTGTACGTGTGTGTAAATGCGTGTAAGTGCGTGTAAGCATGTGTAAGTGCATATAAGTACGTGTAAGTGCGTGAAAGTGCGTGTACCTGTGTGTAAGTGCGTGTACGTGTGTGTAAATGCGTGTAAGTGCGTGTAAGCATGTGTAAGTGCATATAAGTACGTGTAAGTGCGTGAAAGTGCGTGTACCTGTGTGTAAGTGCGTGTTAGTACGTGTGAGTGCGTATACGAGCGTGTAAAGGCATACCAGTGCGTGTAAGTGCGGTTTACGTTCGTGTAGGTGAGTGTAAGTGCGTGTAAGTACAAGTAAGTTTGTATAAGTGCGTGTAAGTGCGTGTAAGTGCTAAAAGTGTGTATCAGTGTGTGTAGCTGCGTGTAAGTAACTATAATTGCTGTTTCAGTTCGTATAAGTGCGTGTAAGTGTGTGTAAGTTTGTGTAAGTGCGTATAAGTACATGTAAGTACGTGTAAGTGGGTGTAAGTGCGTATGAGTGCGTATAAGCGCATGTAAGTGCGTAAAAGTGCGTATAAGTGCATGCAAGTACGTGTAAGTGTGTGTAAGTGTGTGTAAGTGCATGTAAGTGCATGTAAGTGTGTGTAAGTACGTATAAGTATGTGTAAGTGCATGTAAGTACGTGTAAGTGTGTGTGAGTGTGTGTAAGTGCATGTAAGTGCATGTAAGTGTGTGTAAGTACGTGTAAGTGCAAGTAAGTGCGTGTAAGTGCATGTAAGTACGTGTAAGTGTGTGTGAGTGTGTGTAAGTGCATGTAAGTGCATGTAAGTGTGTGTAAGTACGTGTAAGTGCAAGTAAGTGCGTGTAAGTGCATGTAAGTACGTGTAAGTGTGTGTGAGTGTGTGTAAGTGCATGTAAGTGCATGTAAGTGTGTGTAAGTACGTATAAGTATGTGTAAGTGCATGTAAGTACGTGTAAGTATGTGTTAGTGCGTGTAAGTACGTTAAGTGCGTGTAAGTGCGTGTAAGTGTGTGGAAGTACATGTAAGTGCGTGTAAGTACGTGTAAGTGCGTGTGAGTGCATGTGAGTGTGTGTAAGTATGTATAAGTGCGTGTACGTGTGTGTACGTATATTTAAGTACGTGTCAGTGCGTATAAGTGTGTATACATGTGTGAAGGTGCGTGTAAGTGTGTGTAAGTTTGTGTAAGTGTATGCAAATACATATAAGTGTGTATAAGTACGTGTAAGTGCGTGTTAGTGTGTGTAAGTGCGTATAAGTACGTATAAGTTCGTGTAAGTTCGTGTAAGTGCGTGTAAGTGTGTGTAAGTTCGTGTAAGTGCGTGTAAGTGCATGTAAGTGCATGTAAGTATGTGAAAGTGCGTGTAAGTGCGTGTAAGTGTAATAAAGTGCAAGAAAGTGCATATAAGTGCGTGTAAGTGTGTGTAAGTGTGTATAGGTATGTGTAGGTTTGTGTAAGTGCATGTAAGTTCCTGTGAGTGTGTGTAAGTGCGTGTAAGTACGTGTAAGTGTGTGTGAGTGTGTGTAAGTGCATGTAAGTACGTGTAAGTACGTGTAAGTGCAAGTAAGTGCGTTTAAGTGCATGTAAGTGCGTATAAGTGCATATAAGCATGTGTAAGTGCGTGTAAGTGTGTGTAAGTGCGTGTAAGTACGTGTAAGTGCGTGTAAGTGTGTGTAGGTGCATGTAAGTACGTGTTAGTGCGTGTAAGTGCATGAAAGTGTGTGTAAGTGCGTGTAAGTGCGTGTAAGTACGTGTAAACACGTGTAAGTACGTGTAACTTTGTGTAAGTTACTGTCAGTTCGTGTAAGTGCGTATACGTGCGTGTAAGTGTGTGTAAGTGCGTGTAAGTGCGTGTAAGTGCGTATAAGTGTGTGTAAATGCGTAGAAGTGTGTGTAAGTGCGTGTAAGTGCTAAAAGTACATGTCAGTACGTGTAAGTGCGTGTAAGTGCGTATAAGTGTGTGTAAGTGCGTAGAAGTGTGTGTAAGTGCGTGTAAGTGCTAAAAGTACATGTCAGTACGTGTAAGTGCGTGTAAGTGCGTATAAGTGTGTGTAAGTGCGTAGAAGTGTGTGTAAGTGCGTGTAAGTGCTAAAAGTACATGTCAGTACGTGTAAGTGCGTGTAAGTGCGTATAAGTGTGTGTAAGTGCGTAGAAGTGTGTGTAAGTGCGTGTAAGTGCTAAAAGTACATGTCAGTACGTGTAAGTGCGTGTAAGTGCGTATAAGTGTGTGTAAGTGCGTAGAAGTGTGTGTAAGTGCGTGTAAGTGCTAAAAGTACATGTCAGTACGTGTAAGTGCGTGTAAGTGCGTATAAGTGTGTGTAAGTGCGTAGAAGTGTGTGTAAGTGCGTGTAAGTGCTAAAAGTACATGTCAGTACGTGTAAGTGCGTGTAAGTGCGTATAAGTGTGTGTAAGTGCGTAGAAGTGTGTGTAAGTGCGTGTAAGTGCTAAAAGTACATGTCAGTACGTGTAAGTGCGTGTAAGTGCGTATAAGTGTGTGTAAGTGCGTAGAAGTGTGTGTAAGTGCGTGTAAGTGCTAAAAGTACATGTCAGTACGTGTAAGTGCGTGTAAGTACGTGTAAACACGTGTAAGTACGTGTAACTTTGTGTAAGTGACTGTCAGTTCGTGTAAGTGCGTATAAGTGCGTGTAAGTGCGTGTTAGTGCGTATACGTGTATGTAAGTGTGTGTAAGTGCGTATAAGTACGTATAAGTATGTATACGTACGTATAAGTGCGTGTAAGAGTGTGTAAGTGCGTGTAAGTACGTCTTAGTGTGTATAAGTGTACGTAAAAGCGTGTAAGTACGTGTAAGTGTGTGTTAGTGCGTACAAGTGCATGTAAGTGCGTGTAAGTGCATGTAAGTGCGTGTAAGTGCATGTAAGTGCGTGTAAGTGTGTGTATGTATGTATAAGTGTGTGTAAGTGTGTGTAAGTGAGTGTATGTACGTGTAAGTGCGTGTAAATACGTGTAAGTTTGTATAGGTGCATGTAAGTGTTTGTAAGTGTATGTAAGTGCGTATAAGTGTGTGTAATGGCGTGTAAGTGTGTTTTAAGTTCGTGTAAGTGCGTGTAAGTGCGTGTAAGTGTGTGTAAGTGTGTATAAGTGCGTGTAAGTACGTGTAAGTACAGTTTAAGTCTGTGTGAGTACGTGTAAGTACATGCAAATACATGTAAGTATGTGTAAGTGCGTGTAAGTGTGTGTAAGTGCGTGTAAGTGTGTGGAAGTGTGTGTAAGTGTGTGTAAGTGCGTATAAGTGGGTATAAGTGCGTGCAAGTGCGTATAAGTGCGTGTTAGTGCGTGTAAGTATGTGTAAGTACGTGTAAGTATGTGTATGTGCGTGTAAGTATGTGTAAGTGCGTGTAAGTATGTGTATGTACGTTTAGGTGCGCGTAGGTATGTGTAAGTGTGTGTAAGTACGTGTAAGTGTGTGTAAGTACGTGCAAGTGCGTGTACGTGTGTATAAGTGTGTGTAAGTGCATGTAAGTGCGTGTAAGTGTGTGTAAGTACGTGTAAGTGTGTGTAAGTACGTGCAAGTGCGTGTACGTGTGTATAAGTGTGTGTAAGTGCATGTAAGTGCGTGTAAGTGTGTGTATGTGTGTCCAAGTACGTGTAAGTGCATGTAAGTGCGTGTAAGTGCATGTAAGTGGGTGTAAGTGCGTGTAAGTACGTGTAAGTGCGTGTAAGTGCGTATAAGTGCGTGTAAGTGCGTATACGTGCGTGTAAATGGCTGTTAGTACGTGTAAGTGTGTGTAAAAGTGTGTAAGTGCGTGTAAGTGCATGTAAGTGCGTGTAAGTGCATGTGAGTGCATGTAAGTACATGTAAGTGCGTGTAAGTATGTGTAAGTGCGTGTAAGTGCGTGTAAGTGCGTGTAAGTGCGTGTAGGTGCGTGTAAGTATGAGTAAGTGCGTGTAAGTGCGTGTAAGTGCTTGTAAGTATGTGTAAGTTTGTGTAAGTGTGTGTACCTGTGTGTAAGTACATGTAAGTGGGTATAAGTGTGTGTAAGTGCGTGTAAGTGTGGTTTAAGTTCGTGTGAGTAAGTGTAAGTGCGTGTAAGTATGTGTAAGTACGTGTAAGTGCGTCTACGTGCGTGTAAGTGCGTGTAAGTAAAGTTTAAGTGGGTGTGATTTCGTGTAAGTTCGTCTAAGTGCGTGTAAGTGAGTGTAAGTACGACTAAGTGCGCGTAAGTGCATGTAAGTGGGTGTAAGTGCGTGTGAGTACGTATAAGTGCCTGCAAGAGCATGTTAGTGTGTGTATGTCTGTGTTAGTGCATGTAAGTGTGTGTAAGTGCGTGTAAGTGCGTGTAAGTGCGTGTAGGTACATGTAGGTGTGTGTAAGTGCGTGTCGGTACGTGTAAATACGTGTAAGTATGGGTAAGTTTGTGTAAGTGAATGTAAGTTCGTGTAAGGGCGTGTAAGTATGTGTAAGTGTGTATAAGTGCGTGTAAGTGCATGTAAGTGCATGTAAGTGCGTGTAAGTGCATGTAAGTGCGTGTAAGTGCGAGTAAGTGCGTATAAGTGTGTGTGAGTGCGTGTAAGTGCGTGTTAGTGCATGTGAGTGCGTGTAAGTGCGTGTAAGTGCATGTAAGTGCATGTAAGTGCGTGTAAGTGCATGTAAGTGCATGTAAGTGCGTGTAAGTGCATGTAAGTGCATGTAAGTGCGTGTAAGTGCATGTAAGTGCATGTAAGTGCGTGTAAGTGCATGTAAGTGCATGTAAGTGCGTGTAAGTGCATGTAAGTGCATGTAAGTGCGTGTAAGTGCATGTAAGTGCATGTAAGTGCGTGTAAGTGCATGTAAGTGCATGTAAGTGCGTGTAAGTGCATGTAAGTGCATGTAAGTGCGTGTAAGTGCATGTAAGTGCATGTAAGTGCGTGTAAGTGCATGTAAGTGCATGTAAGTGCGTGTAAGTGCATGTAAGTGCATGTAAGTGCGTGTAAGTGCATGTAAGTGCATGTAAGTGCGTGTAAGTGCATGTAAGTGCATGTAAGTGCGTGTAAGTGCATGTAAGTGCATGTAAGTGCGTGTAAGTGCATGTAAGTGCATGTAAGTGCGTGTAAGTGCATGTAAGTGCATGTAAGTGCGTGTAAGTGCATGTAAGTGCATGTAAGTGCGTGTAAGTGCATGTAAGTGCATGTAAGTGCGTGTAAGTGCATGTAAGTGCATGTAAGTGCGTGTAAGTGCATGTAAGTGCATGTAAGTGCGTGTAAGTGCATGTAAGTGCATGTAAGTGCGTGTAAGTGCATGTAAGTGCATGTAAGTGCGTGTAAGTGCATGTAAGTGCATGTAAGTGCGTGTAAGTGCATGTAAGTGCATGTAAGTGCGTGTAAGTGCATGTAAGTGCATGTAAGTGCGTGTAAGTGCATGTAAGTGCATGTAAGTGCGTGTAAGTGCATGTAAGTGCATGTAAGTGCGTGTAAGTGCATGTAAGTGCATGTAAGTGCGTGTAAGTGCATGTAAGTGCATGTAAGTGCGTGTAAGTGCATGTAAGTGCATGTAAGTGCGTGTAAGTGCATGTAAGTGCATGTAAGTGCGTGTAAGTGCATGTAAGTGCATGTAAGTGCGTGTAAGTGCATGTAAGTGTGTGTAAGTGTGTGTTAGTGCGTGTAAGTGTGAGTAGGTACGTGTAGGTGCGTAGAAGTGTATATAGGTACGTGTAAGTGCGTGTAAGTGCGTGTAAGTGCGTGTAAGTGCATGTACGTGCGTATAATTATGTTTTAAGTGCTTGTAGGGTTGTGTAAGTGTGTGTAAGTGCGTATAAGTGCGTGTAAGTAAGTATTATTGTGTGTAAGTGCGTGTACGTGCATGTAAGTATGGGTTAAGTGCTTGTAAGTTTGTGTAAATGAGTGTAAGTGTGTGTACATGCGTGTAAGTAAGTATTATTGCGTGTAAGTCCGTGTAAGTACGTGTAAGTTCATGTAAGTGCGTGTTAGTGCGTGTAAAAGTATGTAATTACGTGTAAGTGCATGTAAGTACGTGTAAGTGCGTGTAAGTGCATACAAGTGCTTGTAAGTGCGTATAAGTGATTGCAAGTATGTGTAAGTGCGTGTAAGTGCGTATAAGTGCGTGTAAGTGTTTTTAAGTGCGTGCAAGTGCGTGTAAGTGCATGTAAGTGCGTGTAAGTGCTTGTAAGTACATGTAAGTGCGTGAAAATATGTGCGAGTGCGTGTGAGTACGTGTGAGTGCTCGTAAGTATGTGTAAGTGCGTGTACGTGCGTGTATGTACGTGTAAGTGTGTGTCAGTGCGTGTAAGTATGTGTAAATGCGTGTAAGTGCGTATACGTTTGTGTAAGTGCGTGTAAATGCAATTAAGTGCGAGTAAGTGCGTGTAAGTGCGTGTAAGTGTGTGTAAGTATGTGTAAGTACGTGTACGGTTGTATAAGAGCGTGTAAGAGTCTGTTAGTGTGTGTACGTGCGTGTAAGTGCGCATAAGTGCGTATAAGTACGTGTAAGTGCGTGTGAGTGTGTATAATTGCGTGTAAATTTGTGTAAGTACGTATAAGTGTGTGAACGTACGTGTAAGTGCATGTAAGTGCGTGTAAGTGCAAGAAAGTGTGTGTAAGTGCGTGTAAGTCCGTGTAAGTTCGTGTAAGTATGTGTAAGTTCGTGTAAGTGTGTGTAAGTTCCTGTGAGTACGTGTAAGTGTGTGTAAGTGCGTGTAAGTGCGTGTAAGTATGTGTAAGTGCGTGTAAGTGCGTGTAAATGCGTGTAAGTGTGTGTATGTGCGTCTAAGTACGTGTAAGTGCATGCAAGTGCGTGTAAGTACGTGTAAGTGCGTGTAAGTGCGTATAAGTGCGTGTAAGTGCGTATACGCGCGTGTAAGTGTCTGTTAGTACGTATAAGTGTGTGTAAAAGTGTGTAAGTGCGTGTAAGTGCATGTAAGTGCGTGTAAGTGCATGTAAGTGCATGTAAGTACATGTAAGTGCATGTAAGTATGTGTAAGGGCGTGTAAGTGCGTGTAAGTGCGTGTAAGTGCGTGTAAGTGCGTGTAAGTATGAGTAAGTGCGTGTAAGTGCGTGTACATTCTTGTAAGTACGTGTAAGTTTGTGTAAGTGTGTGTAACTGTGTGTAAGTAAATGTAAGTGGGTATAAGTGTGTGTAAGTGCGTGTAAGTGTGGTTTAAGTTCGTGTAAGTAAGTGTAAGTGCGTGTAAGTACGTGTAAGTACGTGTAAGTGCGTCTAAGTGCGTGTAAGTACGTGTAAGTAAAGTTTAAGTGGGCATAACTTCATGTAAGTTCGTCTAAGTGCGTGTAAGTGAGTGTAAGTACGACTAAGTACGCGTAAGTGCGCGTAAATGCGTGTAAGTGCGTGTGAGTACGTGTAAGTGCCTGCAAGAGCATGTTAGTGTGTGTATGTCTGTGTAAGTGCATGTAAGTGTGTGTAAGTGCGTGTAAGTGCGTGTAAGTGCGTGTAGGTGCGTGTAAGTGTGTGTAAGTGCGTGTAAGTGCATGTAAGTGCGTGTAAGTGCGTGTAAGTACGTGTAAGTGTGTATAAGTGCGTGTAAGTGCATGTAAGTGCATGTAAGTGCGTGTAAGTGCATGTAAGTGCGTGTAAGTGCGTGTAAGTGCGTATAAGTGTGTGTGAGTGCGTGTAAGTTCGTGTTAGTGCATGTGAGTGCGTGTAAGAGCGTGTAAGTGCATGTAAGTGTGTGTAAGTGTGGTTTAAGTTTGTGTATGTGAGTGTAAGTAAGTTTAAGTACGTGTAAGTTTGTGTAAATGTGTGTAAGTACGTGTAGGTGCTAAAAGTGCGTGTAAGTGCGTGTAAGTGCGTATAAGTGCGTGTAAGTGCAGTTTAAGTTTGTGTAAGTGCGTGTAAGTGCGTGTAAGTGTGTGTAAGTGCAAGTAAGTACGTACAAGTACGTATAAGTACGTGGAAATGCAAGGAAGTGTGTGAATGTATGTGTAAGTGCATGTAAGCACGTGTAAGTGCGTGTAAGTGCTTGTAAGTGCGTGTAAGTGGTTGTAAGTGGAGTAAGTGCAAGTAATTGCGTGTAAGTACGTGGAAGTGCACGTCAGTGTGAGTAAGTGCTTGTTAGTGTGTGTAAGTGCGTGTAAGAGTGTGGAAGTGCGTGAAAGTACGTGTAAGTTTGTGTAAGTGCGTGCAAGTGTGTTTTAAGTATGTGTAAGTGCATGTAAGTGTGTGTAAGTGCGTATAAGTGTGGTTTATGTTCGTGTAAGAGTGTGTAAGTGCGTGTAAGTACGTGTAAGTGCGTGAAAGTACGTGTAAGTGCATGTAAGTGCATGTAAGTGCAGTTTAAGTCGGTGTAATTTTGTGTAAGCTCGTGTAAGTACGTGTAAGAGCGTATAAGTGCGTGTAAGTGTGTGTAAGTGTGTACAAGTGTGTGGAAGTCCGTATAAGTGCGTGTAAGTGCGTGTAAGTGTGTGTAAGTGTGTGTTAGTGCGTGTAAGTGTGAGTAGGTACGCGTAGGTGCGTAGAAGTGTATATAGGTACGTGTAAGTGCGTGTAAGTGCGTGTAAGTGTGTGTAAGTGTGTGTAAGTGCGTAGAAGTGCGTGTAAGTAAGTATTATTGTGTGTAAGTGCGTGTAAGTACGTGTAAGTGCATGTAAGTGCGTGTTAGTGCGTGTAAATGTATGTAATTGCGTGTAAGTGCATGTAAGTACGTGTAAGTGCGTGTAAGTGCATACAAGTGCTTGTAAGTGCGTATAAGGGATTGCAAGTATGTGTAAGTGCATGTAAGTGCGTATAAGTGCGTGTAAGTGTGTGTAAGTGCGTGCAAGTGAGTGTAAGTGCATGTAAGTGCGTGTATGTGCATGTAAGTACATGTAAGTGCGTGAAAACATGTGCGAGTGCGTGTGAGTACGTGTGAGTGCTCGTAAGTATGTGTAAGTGCGTGTAAGTGCGTGTAAGTACGTGTAAGTGCGTGTAAGTGCGTGTAAGTACGTGTAAGTGTGTGTCAGTGCGTGTAAGTATGTGTAAGTGTGTGTAAGTGCGTATACGTTTGTGTAAGTGCGTGTAAATGCATGTAAGTGCGTGTAAGTGCGTGTAAGTGCGTGTAAGTGTGTGTAAGTATGTGTAAGTACGTGTGCGGTTGTGTAAGAGCGTGTAAGAGTGTGTTAGTGTGTGTAAGTGCGTGTAAGTGCATGTAAGTGCGTATAAGTATGTGTAAGTGCGTGTAAGTGTGTATAATTGCGTGTAAATTTGTGTAAGTACGTATAAGTGTGTGAACGTACGTGTAAGTGCATGTAAGTGCGTGTAAGTGCAAGAAAGTGTGTGTAAGTGCGTGTAAGTCCGTGTGAGTTCGTGTAAGTATGTGTAAGTTTGTGTAAGTGTGTGTGAGTTCCTGTGAGTACGTGTAAGTGTGTGTAAGTGCATGTAAGTGCGTGTAAGTGTGTGTAAGTGCGTGTAAGTGCGTGTAAATACGTGTAAGTGTGTGTATGTGCGTCTGAGTACGTGTAAGTGCATGTAAGTGCGTGTTAGTGCATGTAAGTGGGTGTAAGTGTGTGTAAGTATGTGTAAGTGCGTGTAAGTGCGTATAAGTGCGTGTAAGTGCGTATACGTGCGTGTAAGTGTCTATTAGTACGTGTAAGTGTGTGTAAAAGTGTGTAAGTGTGTGTAAGTGCATGTAAGTGCGTGTAAGTGCATGTAAGTGCATGTAAGAACATGAAAGTGCGTGTAAGTATGTGTAAGTGCGTGTAAGTGCGTGTAAGTGCAAGTGCGTGTAAGTATGAGTAAGTGCGTGTAAGTGCGTGTACGTACTTGTAAGTACGTGTAAGTTTGTGTAAGTGTGTGTAACTGCGTGTAAGTATATGTAAGTGGGTATAAGTGTGTGTAAGTGCGTGTAAGTGTTATGTAAGTTCGTGTAAGTAAGTGTAAGTGCGTGTAAGTACGTGTAAGTACGTGTAAGTGCGTCTAAGTGCGTGTAAGTGCGTGTAAGTAAAGTTTAAGTGGGCGTAATTTCGTGTAAGTTCGTATAAGTGCGTGTAAGTGAGTGTACGTACGACTAAGTGCGCGTAAGTGCGCGTAAGTGCGTGTAAGTGCATGTGAGTACGTGTAAGTGCCTGCAAGAGCATATTAGGGTGTGTATATCTGTGTAAGTGCATGTAAGTGTGTGTAAGTACGTGTAAGTGCGTGTAAGTGCGTGTAGGTACGTGTAGGTGTGTGTATGTGCGTGTCGGTACGTGTAAATGCGTGTAAGTATGGGTAAGTTTGTGTCAGTGAATGTAAGTTTGTATAAGGGCGTGTAAGTACGTGTAAGTGTGTATAAGTGCGTGTAAGTGCATGTAAGTGCATGTAAGTGCGTGTAAGTGCATGAAAGTGCGTGTAAGTGCGTGTAAATGCGTATAAGTGTGTGTGAGTGCGTGTAAGTGCGTGTTAGTGCATGTGAGTGCATGTAAGAGCGTGTAAGTGTATGTAAGTGTGTGTAAGTGCGGTTTAAGTTTGTGTAAGTGTGTGTAAGTGTGTGCGAGTGCGTGTAAGTGCATGTAGGTGCGTGTAAGTGCATGTAAGTACATGTAAGTGCGTGAAAACATGTGCGAGTGCGTGTGAGTACGTGTGAGTGATCGTAAGTATGTGTAAGTGTGTGTAAGTGCGTGTAAGTACGTGTAAGTGTATGTCAGTGCGTGTAAGTACATGTAAGTGCGTGAAAACATGTGCGAGTGCGTGTGAGTACGTGTGAGTGATCGTAAGTATGTGTAAGTGTGTGTAAGTGCGTGTAAGTACGTGTAAGTGTATGTCAGTGCGTGTAAGTACATGTAAGTGCGTGTAAGTGCGTATAAGTACGTGTAAGTGCGTGTAAGTGTGTATAATTGCGTGTAATTTTGTGTAAGTACGTATAAGTGTGTGAACGTACGTGTAAGTGCATGTAAGTACGTGTAAGCGCAAGAAAGTGTGTGTAAGTGCGTGTAAGTCCGTGTAAGTTCGTGTAAGTATGTGTAAGTTTGTGTAAGTGTGTGTAAGTTCCTCTAAGAACGTGTAAGTGTGTGTAAGCGCGTGTAAGTGCGTGCAAGTGTATGTAAGTGCGTGTAAGTGCGTGTAAATGCATGTAAGTACCTGTCAGTACGTGTAAGTGCAAGTAAGTGCATGTAAGTGCGTGTAAGTGCGTGTAAGTGCGTGTAAGTGCGTGTAAGCAGGTGTAAGTACGTGTAAGTGCGTACAAGTGCGTGTAAGTGCGTATAAGTGTATGTAAGTACGTATAAGTGCGTGTAAGTGCATGTAAGTACGTGTAAGTCCATGTAAGTATGTATAAGTGCCTGAAACTGCGTGTAAGTGTAGATAAGTGCGTGCAAGTACGTGTAAGTTTGTGTAGGTGAATGTCAGTTTCTGTAAGTGCGTATAAGTGTGTGTACGTTTGTGTAAGTACGTGTAAGTATGTCTAAGTGCGTGTAAGTGTGTGTAAGTGCATGCAAGTGCGTGTAAGTACATGTTAGTGCATGTAAGTGTCTGTAAGTGTGTGTAAGTATGTATAAGTGCGTATAAGTACGTATAAGTGCGTGAAAGTACATGTGAGTACGTGTGAGTGCGTGTGAGTGCTCGTAAGTATGTATAAGTGCATGTAAGTGCGTGTAAGTGCGTGGAAGTGCGTGTAAGTACGTGTAAGTGCATGTAAGTACGTGTAAGTCCATGTAAGTATGTATAAGTGTCTGAAACTGCGTGTAAGTGTAGATAAGTGCGTGCAAGTACGTGTAAGTTTGTGTAGGTGAATGTCAGTTTCTGTAAGTGCGTATAAGTGTGTGTACGTTTGTGTAAGTACGTGTAAGTATGTCTAAGTGCGTGTAAGTGTGTGTAAGTGCATGCAAGTGCGTGTAAGTACATGTTAGTGCATGTAAGTGTCTGTAAGTGTGTATAAGTATGTATAAGTGCGTATAAGTACGTATAAGTGCGTGAAAGTACATGTGAGTACGTGTGAGTGCGTGTGAGTGCTCGTAAGTATGTATAAGTGCATGTAAGTGCGTGTAAGTGCGTGGAAGTGCGTGTAAGTACGTGTAAGTGCATGTAAGTACGTGTAAGTCCATGTAAGTATGTATAAGTGTCTGAAACTGCGTGTAAGTGTAGATAAGTGCGTGCAAGTACGTGTAAGTTTGTGTAGGTGAATGTCAGTTTCTGTAAGTGCGTATAAGTGTGTGTACGTTTGTGTAAGTACGTGTAAGTATGTCTAAGTGCGTGTAAGTGTGTGTAAGTGCATGCAAGTGCGTGTAAGTACATGTTAGTGCATGTAAGTGTCTGTAAGTGTGTATAAGTATGTATAAGTGCGTATAAGTACGTATAAGTGCGTGAAAGTACATGTGAGTACGTGTGAGTGCGTGTGAGTGCTCGTAAGTATGTATAAGTGCATGTAAGTGCGTGTAAGTGCGTGGAAGTGCGTGTAAGTACGTGTAAGTGCATGTAAGTACGTGTAAGTCCATGTAAGTATGTATAAGTGTCTGAAACTGCGTGTAAGTGTAGATAAGTGCGTGCAAGTACGTGTAAGTTTGTGTAGGTGAATGTCAGTTTCTGTAAGTGCGTATAAGTGTGTGTACGTTTGTGTAAGTACGTGTAAGTATGTCTAAGTGCGTGTAAGTGTGTGTAAGTGCATGCAAGTGCGTGTAAGTACATGTTAGTGCATGTAAGTGTCTGTAAGTGTGTATAAGTATGTATAAGTGCGTATAAGTACGTATAAGTGCGTGAAAGTACATGTGAGTACGTGTGAGTGCGTGTGAGTGCTCGTAAGTATGTATAAGTGCATGTAAGTGCGTGTAAGTACACTTTAAGTGGATATAACTTCGTGTAAGTTTATGTAAGTACGTGTAAGTGTGTGTAAGTGTGTGTAAGTGCGTGTAAGTGTGTGTAAGTGCGTGTAGGTGCGTATAAGTGCGTATAAGTGTGTGCAAGTGTGTTTCAGTCCGTATAAGTGCGTGTAAGTACGTGTAAGTGCAGTTTAAGTTTATGTTATTGCATGTAAGTGCATGTAAGTGTGTGTAAGTATGTGTAAGTATGTGTAAGTGCATGTGAGTGCGTGTACGTACGTGTAAGTACGTATAAGTACGTGTAAGTACAAGTAAGTGTGTGTACGTATGTGTAAGTGCATGTAAGCACGTGTAAGTGCATGTACATGCGTATAAGTGCGTGTAAGTGGGTGTAAGTGTGTGTAAGTGCAAGTAAGTGCATGTAAGTACGTGTAAGTTCATGTAAGTACGTGTAAGTGCGTGTAAGTGCGTTTAAGTGCGTGTAAGTACGTATAAGTGTATGTAAGTGCGTGTACGTTTGTGTAAGTGCGTGTAAGTGCATGTAAGTCCATGTAAATGCGTGTAAGTGCGTGTAAGTCCATGTAAGTACGTGTAAGTGCGTGTAAGTGCGTGTAAGTACGTATAAGTTTGTGTAAGTACGTGTAAGTTCTTGTGAGTACGTGAAAGTACGTGTAAGTGCGTGAAAGTGCGTGTAAGTGCGTGTAAGTGCAAGAAAGTGTGTGTAAGTGCGTGTAAGTACCTGTAAGTACGTGTAAGTTTGTGTAAGTTCATGTAAGTTCCTGTGAGTGTGTGTAAGTGCATGTAAGTATATGTAAGTGCATGTAAGTGTGTGTAAGTGCGTATACGTGCGTGTAAGTTCATGTAAGTACGTGTAAGTGCGTGTAAGTGCGTGTAAGTGCAAGAAAGTGCGTGTAAGTGCATATAAGTGCGTATAAGTGCGTGTAAGTGCGTGTAAGTGCAAGAAAGTGCGTGTAAGTGCATATAAGTGCGTATAAGTGCGTGTAAGTGCGTGTAAGTGCAAGAAAGTGCGTGTAAGTGCATATAAGTGCGTATAAGTGCGTGTAAGTGCGTGTAAGTGCAAGTAAGTGTGTGTAAGTGCGTGTAAGTACCTGTAAGTACGTGTAAGTGCGTGTAAGTGCATGTAAGTGCGTGTACGTGCATGTAAGTGTGTTTAAGTAGGTGTAAGTGCGTGATAGTGTGTGTAAGTACGTGTAAGTACGTGTAAGTGTGTATAAGTACGTGAAAGTGCGTATAAGTGCGTTTAAGTGCGTGTAAGTGCAAGAAAGTGCGTGTAAGTGCATATAAGTGTGTATAAGTGCGTGTAAGTACGTGTAAGTTCGTGTAAGTGCGTGTAAGTTCCTGTGAGTGTGTGTAAGTGCGTGTAAGTGCATGTAAGTACGTGTAAGTGTGTGTAAGTGCGTGTAAGTACGTGTAAGTGGGTGTAAGTGCGTGTAAGTACGTGTAAGTACGTGTAAGTGCAAGTAAGTGCGTTTAAGTGCATGTAAGTGTGTGTAAGTGCGTGTAAGCACGTGTAAGTGTGTGTAAGTGCGTGTAAGTGCGTGTAAGTGCATGTAAGTGCGTGTAAGTGCGTATAAGTACGTATACGTTCGTGTAAGTAGATGTAAGTTCCTGTGAGTGTGTGTAAGTACGTGTAAGTGCGTGAAAGTGCGTGTAAGTGCGTATAAGTGCAAGAAAGTGTGTGTAAGTGCGTGTAAGTGCGTGTAAGTACGTATAAGTACGTGTAAGTTCGTGTAAGTGCATGTAAGTTCCTGTGAGTGTGTGTAAGTGCATGTAAGTACGTATAAGTGCATGTAAGTGTGTGTAAGTGCATATAAGTGCGTGTAAGTGCATGTAAGTACGTCTTAGTACGTGTAAGTGCAAGTAAGTACGTGTAAGTGTGTGTAAGTGCATGTAAGTATATGTAAGTATGTGTAAGTACGTGTAAGTGTGTGTATGTACGTGTAAGTACGTGTAAGTACGTGTAAGTGCGTATAAGTGCGTGTAAGTACGTGTAAGTGCGTATAAGTGCGTGTAAGTACGTGTAAGTACGTGTAAGTGCGTATAAGTGCGTGTAAGTACGTGTAAGTGCGTATAAGTGCCCTTAAGTGGGTGTAAGTGCGTGTGAGTGTGTGTAAGCACGTGTAAGTACATGTATGTGCATGTAAGTGCGTGAAAGTGCGTGTAAGTGCGTGTAGGTACGTGTAAGTGTAAGAAAGTGCGTGTAAGTGCATGTAAGTGCATATAAGTGCGAGTAAGTACGTGTAAGTTCGTGTAAGTGCGTGTAAGTTCCTGTGAGTACGTGTAAGTGCATGTAAGTGCATGTAAGTGCGTGTAAGTGTGTGTAAGTGCGTCTAAGTATGTGTAAGTGCGTGTAAGTATGTGTAAGTATGCGTAAGTAGGTGTAATTACAAGTAAGTGCGTGTAAGTGCATGTAAGTGCGTGTAAGTGCGTGTAAGTACGTGTAAGTGCGTGTAGGTACGTGTAAGTGCGTGTAAGTGCCTGTAAGTGCGTGTAAGTACGTGTAAGTGCGTATAATACGTGTAAGTTCTTGTAAGTGAATGTTAGTGCGTGGCTGTGCGTGTAAGTTCGTGTAAGTGCGTGTAATTGCGTATAAGTGTGTGTAAGTGCGTGTAAGCGCATGTAAGTGTGTGTAAGTAAGTGTAAGTGCATGTAAGTGTGTCTAAGTGCATGTAAGTATGTGTAAGTTTGTGTAAGTGAATGTAAGTTTGTGTAAGTGCATGTAAGTGCATGTTAGTTCGTGTAAGTGCGTGTAAGTACTTGTAAGTACGTGTAAGTGCCTGTAGGTGCGTGAAAGTGCGTGTAAGTGTGTGTAAGTGCGTGTAAGTGCATGATAGTGTGTGTGAGTGCGTGTAAGAGTGTATGGGTGCATGTAAGTGCGTGTAAGTGCGTTTTAAATCGTTTAAGTGAGTGTAAGTGCGTGTAAGTACGTGTAAGTTCGTGTAAGTGCATGTAAATGCGTGTAAGTGCTAAACGTGCGTGTAAGTGCGTATAAGCGCGTGTAAGTACGTGTTAGTACAGTTTAAGTTTATGTAAGTGCGTATAAATGCGTGTAAGTGCGTGTAAGTATGTGTAAGTGCGTATAAGAGTGTGTAAGTGCGTTCAAGTGTACTTTAAGTGGATATGATTTTGTGTACGTTCGTGTAAGTGTGTGTAAGTATGTGTAAGTGCGTGTAAGTGCGTGTAAGTGTGTGTAAGTGTGTGTAAGTACGTATAAGTGCATATAAGTGTGTGGAAGTGCGTGTAAGCACATATACGTGCGTGTAAGTGCGTGTAAGTGCAGTTTACGTTCGTGTAAGTGCGTGTAAGTGTGTGTAAGTACGTGTAAGTATGTATAAGTGTGTGTAAGTGCATGTAATTGCGTGTACGTACGTGTAAGTACGTGTAAGTACGTGTAAGTACAAGTAAGTACGTGTAAGTACGTGTAATTGCATGTAAGCACGTGTAAGTGCGTGTAAGTGTGTGTAAGTGTGTATAAGTGGGTGTAAGTACGTGTAAGTGCATGTAAGTGTGTGTAAGTATATGTAAGTGTGTGTAAGTGTGTGTAAGTGCGTGTAAGTGTGTGTAAGTGTGTATAAGTGGGTGTAAGTACGTGTAAGTGCATGTAAGTGTGTGTAAGTATATGTAAGTGTGTGTAAGTGTGTGTAAGTGTGTGTAAGTACGTATAAGTTCGTGTAAGTACGTGTAAGTGCATGTAAGTGCGTGTAAGTGCTTGTAAGTGCGTGTACGTGCGGTTTATGTTCGTGTAAGTGTGTGTAAGTATGTGTAAGTGCATGTAAGTGCGTGTAAGTGCATGTAAGTGCGTGTAAGTGCTTGTAAGTGCGTGTACGTGCGGTTTATGTTCGTGTAAGTGTGTGTAAGTATGTGTAAGTGCATGTAAGTGCGTTTTAGTGCGTGCAAGTGCGTGTAAGTGCAGTTTACGTGGATGTAATTTTGTGTAAGTTTGTGTAAGTGCGTGTAGGTATGTGTAAGCATGTGTAAGTGCGTGTACATGCGTGTAAGTACGTGTAAGTGCGTGTAAGTGTGTGTAAGTGCGTGCCTGTACGTCTAAGTGCGTGTTAGTGCATGTAAGCATCTGTAAGTACGTGTAAGTGCGTGTAAGTGCATGTAAGTACGTGTAAGTGTGTGTAGGACCTGTAGGTGCCTATAAGTGTGTGTAAGTGCATCTAAGGGTGTGTAAGTGCGTGTAAGTACGTGTAAGTGCATGTAAGTACATGGAAGTGTGGTTTAAGTGCGTGTAAGTTCGTGTAAGTGCGTATAAGTACCTATATGTGTGTATAAGTGTGTGTAAGTGCATGTAAGTGCGTGTAAGCAAGAGTAAGTGTGTGTTAGTGTGTGTAAGTGTGTGTAAGTGTGTGTAAGTGTGTATTAGTGCCTGTAAAAGCCTGTAAGTGTGTGTAAGTATGTGTAAGTGCATGTAAGTACGTGTAAAAGTATGTAAGTGCATGTAAGTATGTGTAAGTGCGTGTAACTACGTGTAAGTGTGCGTAAGTACGTGTAAGTGCGTGTTAGTGCGTGTAAGTGCATATAAGTGTGTGTAAGTATGTGTAGGTGTGTATAAGTCCGTATAAATGCGTGTAAGTGCGTGTAAGTGCATGTGAGTGCGTGTGAGTGTATGTACGTATGTTTACGTGCGTGTACGTGCGTGTAAGTGTGTAAGTGTGTAAGTGTGTGTAAGTATGTTTTAGTGTGTATAATTGCGTGTAAGTGCGTGAATGTGCGTGTAAGTGCGTGTAAGTGCGTGTAAGTGCAAGAATGTGCGTGTAATTGCGTGTAAGTGCGTACAAGTACGTGTAAGTTCGTGTAAGTGCATGTAAATTCATGTGAGTGTGTGTAAGTGCGTGTAAATGCATGGAAGTGCGTGTAAGTGCGTGTAAGTGTGTGTAAGTGCGTGTAAGTACGTGTAAGTATGTGTAAGTACGTGTAAGTGCATGTAAGTGCATGTAAGTACGTGTAAGTATGTGTAAGTGTGTGTAAGTGTGTTTAAGTGGGTGTAAGTGCGTGTAAGTACGTGTAAGTACGTGTAAATACGTGTGAGTACGTGTGAGTATGTGTTAGTTTGTATAAGTGACTGTCAGTCGTGTAAATGCGTATAAGTACATGTAAGTACGTGTAAGTGGGTGTAAGTGTGTATAAGTGCGTGTAAATTCGTGTAAGTGTGTGTAAGTGTGTGTAAGTGCATGTAAGTACGTGTAAGTTTGTGTAAGTGAATGTATGTTCGTTTAAGTATGTGAAAGTGCATGTAAGTGCGTGTAAGTGTGTATACGTGTGTGTAGGTACGAGAAAGTGCGTGTACGTGTGTGTAAGTGTGTATTAGTACAGGTGAGTGCGTGTAAGAGCATGTAAGGGCATACAAGTGTGTGTAAGTGCGGTTTAAGTCTGTGTAAGCGAGTCTAAGTGCGTGTAAGTACGTATAAGTTTGTGTAAGTGTGTGTAAGTGCGTATAAGTGCTAAAAGTGAGTGTCCGTGTGTGTAAGTACGTGTAAGTATGTGTAAGTGCATGTAAGTTCATGTAAGCGTGTGTAAGTGCGTGTAAGTACGTGTAAGTACGCGTAAGTACGAGTAAGTGCATGTTAGTGTGTAAGTGCGTGTAAGTGCGTGTAAGTACGTGTAAGTGTGTGTAAGTATATGTAAGTACGTGTAAGTACGTATAAGTGCGTGTGAGTGTGTGTAAGTATATACAAGTGCGTGTAAGTGCATGTAAGTGTGTGTACGTATGTGTAAGTGTGTGTAAGTGAGTGTAAGTTTGTGTAAATGTGTGTAAATGCGTGTAAGTGTGTGTAAGTGCGTGTAAGTATGTGTTACTGCATGTAAGTGCGTGTAAGTGCTTGTAATTACGTGAAAGTGCGTGTACGTACGTGTACATGCAAGAAAGTACGTATAAGTGCGTGTAAGTGTGTGTAAGTGTTTATAAGTACGTGTACGTTTGTGTAAGTGCATGTAAGTTCCTGTGAGTATGTGTAAGTGCGTGTACGTGCGTGTAAGTGCATGTAAGTGTGTGTAAGTACGTGTAAGTGCGTGTACGTGCGTGTAAGTGCATGTAAGTGTGTGTAAGTACGTGTAAGTGCATGTAAGTACGTGTAAGTACGTGTAAGTGCAAGTAAGTGCGTGTAAGTGCACGTAAGTGCATGTAAGTGCGTGTAAGCACGTGTAAGTGCGTGTAAGTGCATGTAAGTACATGTAAGTGTGTGTAAGTGCGTGTAAATGCGTGTAAGTGCGTGTAAGTTTGTGTAAGTACGTGTAAGTGTGTGTATGTACGTGGAAGTGCGTTTAAGTGCGTGTAAGTATGTGTGAGTACGTGTAAGTACGTGTAAGTTCGTGTAAGGGACTGTCAGTTTGTGTAAGTGCGTGTAAGTGAGTGTAAGTGCATGTAAGTGCGTGTAAGTGTGTGTAAGTGCGTATAAGTGCGTATAAGTGCGTGTAAGTGTGTGTTAGTGCATGTAAGTGCGTGAAAATGCATATACGTACGTGTAGGTGCGTATAAGTACGTGTAAGTACGTGTAAGTGTGTGTATGTGCGTGGAAGTGCGTATAAGTGCGTGTAAGTGTGTGTTAGTGCATGTAAGTGCGTGAAAATGCATATACGTACGTGTAGGTGCGTATAAGTACGTGTAAGTACGTGTAAGTGTGTGTATGTGCGTGGAAGTGCGTATAAGTGCGTGTAAGTGTGTGTTAGTGCATGTAAGTGCGTGAAAATGCATATACGTACGTGTAGGTGCGTATAAGTACGTGTAAGTACGTGTAAGTGTGTGTATGTGCGTGGAAGTGCGTATAAGTGCGTGTAAGTGTGTGTTAGTGCATGTAAGTGCGTGAAAATGCATATACGTACGTGTAGGTGCGTATAAGTACGTGTAAGTACGTGTAAGTGTGTGTATGTGCGTGGAAGTGCGTATAAGTGCGTGTAAGTGTGTGTTAGTGCATGTAAGTGCGTGAAAATGCATATACGTACGTGTAGGTGCGTATAAGTACGTGTAAGTACGTGTAAGTGTGTGTATGTGCGTGGAAGTGCGTATAAGTGCGTGTAAGTGTGTGTTAGTGCATGTAAGTGCGTGAAAATGCATATACGTACGTGTAGGTGCGTATAAGTACGTGTAAGTACGTGTAAGTGTGTGTATGTGCGTGGAAGTGCGTATAAGTGCGTGTAAGTGTGTGTTAGTGCATGTAAGTGCGTGAAAATGCATATACGTACGTGTAGGTGCGTATAAGTACGTGTAAGTACGTGTAAGTGTGTGTATGTGCGTGGAAGTGCGTATAAGTGCGTGTAAGTGTGTGTTAGTGCATGTAAGTGCGTGAAAATGCATATACGTACGTGTAGGTGCGTATAAGTACGTGTAAGTACGTGTAAGTGTGTGTATGTGCGTGGAAGTGCGTATAAGTGCGTGTAAGTGTGTGTTAGTGCATGTAAGTGCGTGAAAATGCATATACGTACGTGTAGGTGCGTATAAGTACGTGTAAGTACGTGTAAGTTCGTGTAAGGGACTGTCAGTGTGTGTAAGTGCGTGTAAGTGTGTGTAAGTGCGTGTAAGTGTGTGTTAGTGCGTATAAGTGCGTGTAAGTGTCTGTTAGTGCGTATTAGTGTGTGTAAAAGTGTGTAAGTATGTGTAAGTACATCTAAGTGCGTGTAAGTGCATGTAAGTGCATGTAAGTACATGTAAGTAAGTGTAAGTACGTGTAAGTGTGTGTAAGTGCGTGTAAGTGCGTGCAAGTACACGTAAGTGCGAGTAAGTGCGTGTAAGTGCATGTAAGTGCGTGTAAGTAGGTGTACGTTTATGTAAGTGCGTATAACTGTGTGTAAGTACGTGTAAGTGCGTATAAGTGTGTACAAGTGCGTGTAAGTGCGGTTTAAGTTTGTGTAAGTGCGTGTAAATACGTGTAAGTGTGTATAAGTGTGTATAAGTGCTTCTACGTGCATGTAAGTACGTGTAAGTGCAGTTTAAGTGGGTGTAATTTCGTGTAAGTTCGTACAAGTGCGTGTAAGTGCGTATAAGTACATGTGAGTGAGTGTAAGTGCAACTAAGTATGCGTAAGTGCGCGTAAGTGCGTGTAAGTGCGTGTAAGTGTGTGTAAGTGTGTGCATGTATGTATTAGTGTGTGTATGTGTGTGTAAGTGTGTGTAAGTGCGTATAAGTACATGTAAGTGTGTGTAAGTGCGTGTAGGTACGTGTAGGTGCGTGTAAGTGTGTGTAAGTGCATGTAAGTGCGTATAAGTGCGTGTAAGTGCATGTAAGTGCGTGTAAGTGTGTATAAGTGCATGTAAGTGTGTGTAAGTATGTGTACGTGTGTGTAA
>SZWC01027515.1:0-17455 GCA_023375785.1 Penium margaritaceum | reverse complement strand
TCTCTCTCTCTCTCTCTCTCTCTCTCTCTCTCTCCCTCTCTCCCTCCCTCCCTCTCTCTCTCTCCCTCCCTCTCTCTCTCTCTCCCTCCCCCTCCCTCCCTCTCTCGGCCTGCTCCTCCCTCCCTCTTTTGTCTGTGGTCATGCCGGGTGAGAGAGAACAGCATGACCACAGACAAAAGAGAACGTACATGGCACGGAAGCAAGAAGGGATGTATGACGCGATCAATCAGGTGCAGGGAGCACGCGTGTAAGGCCAACAGCATGCATAGCAAACTTACATGTGCTTGAACCAAGAGCCTTGGTCAAGTAGTCAGCACGCTATGAATGTGTGTTAACCCAGACATCTTTCAGGACGCCAGGGGCAATACGCTTACAAACAAAGTGGTGTTCGACATTGATATGCTTGGTGCAAGAGTGATGCATGCCATGGTTTTTGGTGATGGCATTAGTGCTCTGTTGTAGCTCACAAAGATGCAAGAGATGGGAGCACACAGTTACTACAACATGCGACACAACCAAGCACTCTCACACGTGCTCTGTTGTATCACTCGTGAGCCAAGAGCAACATACTCGACTTCGCTGCAGCAGCGTACCACACAATCATGTCTTCCAATGTACCATGACATAGCAGTACCACCATTCAAGAAGATGTAGCCTGAGCGACTACCAGCATCCGCATCGTGCACCCAATCACTGTCGATGTATCCATCAACAACAACTGAGGATTGTGCTCTATAATACACACTGACATGTGTTGTAGACAGGGCGTAGTGAACCACGCACAGAGGAGCCTCGAGAGTTTCTCTGTAACGTA
This sequence comes from Penium margaritaceum, assembly GCA_023375785.1. NCBI lineage: Eukaryota > Viridiplantae > Streptophyta > Zygnematophyceae > Desmidiales > Peniaceae > Penium > Penium margaritaceum. Next base: position 16,641 of record SZWC01027515.1, on the reverse strand, counting down.
GAAGACGGTGTGCCAAGCAAGACACGGGCACTTCGAGTTCACGGTCATGCCATTCGGATTCACAAATGTCTGTACGACATTTATGGTGGCAATGAACATTTATGGCGGCAATTATGGCCATACCTTGATGACTTTGTTGTGGTGTATCTTGATCATATCCTGATGTACAACCATATCAGAGAGGAGCATGGTGGAGATGTTTGAAGAGTTCTTTAGATTTTAAAAAGGGAGAAACTCTCCGGAAAACTCTCAAAGTGCTACTTTGGTTGCCGTCTGATCGAGTTTTTGGGCCACATCATCCATGGCGGAAGATCACTGTGGACCTGATGGAAGTGGAGGTGGTAGCTGATTGGCTGACGTTGACCAACGTGCATGCGTACAAGTGTTTCTAGGATTGTGCAACTACTTCCAATCGATTCATAAATGACTATGCTCGGGTCTTTGCGCCTCTCTCTCATCTCACTCATAAAACTACTGAGTGGATTTGGGCAGACCGTTAAAAAGAAGCATTTAACACTTTGAAAATCTATGTGACCTCGGTGCCAGCCTTATGATTGGCAAATCCGACATTGGATTTATTTCATGGACATAAAACCCCTGGCATATCCGGTCAAGCAATTGGAGCCGTTCTCATCCAAGACAATGACGTTGGAGAACAACTGGTTGTGTATACGTTACAAAAACTACATGGACAGGAACTCAACTACGTTGTACACAAAAATCATATCAGTGACCATGCACGTGTTTAGGACGTGGCGTTGGTATCTAGAATGCTGATGATGCATCGTCCACACCAACTACCATGCACTGAAAATTTTAAAGGCTCAGCCAAATTTGAGCCATGGAGATCTTCGAGTCCAACATCGACTACAACATCGAGTACCGACCAGGAAAAACAATTCCGTAACATGCTCTAAGTGAATGGCCAAAATTGATGGCCGGATTAATTACATTTCTCGTCAAACGAGACGTGTTCCTGGCAAAACGGTTTGCAAAGGCTTACTAGAACTTTAGAGGGTAGGACAAAACAAAATCTGGTTCGAAGATCCCTATTGAAAACGATGATTCAAGCACCTAGTCCTTGTACCACCGAAGGAGGGGTTTCGACATGTTCTATTAGAGGACTACCGCAACATCAATCCAGGGAAATCACTTTGGTGAGTACAAGACACTAAAGAAGGTAATAAAAGACTACTGGTGAGACCAAAGATAGATTGACGTGGCATCATTCTACGAATTATGCGACACATGTTGGCAAAAAAGATCATGTTGCACGAGGCCACCCGGACTACTCCCACTGCTCTTATTCTGACAAAGCGTGGGTCGACATCAGCATAGACTTCATGACAGGATTGCTTTTCACTGCAAAAAAATGTAACTCCACTCTTGTGGTGGTGGACAAATTTTCAAAATGTCATAATTTATCCTAACGATGACCACCGTCACTGGAGAAAGAACAACATGCCTCTTTCTACACCACATTGAATGGCTACACATCGTGCCACGTACCACTGTCAACGATAGAGACGGCCGCCTCATTAGCCATTTTTGGCATGAATTGATGGTACATTATGGCAACCGGATCCAGGCCTGAAAGAATTTCCATCCTCAAACTGATGGACAAACCGAGTGGAGCAATGACATGCTCAAACAATTCCTCCGTACTCTATGGTTGCTCCACGAAATTGATTGGGTAGCAAAACAACCAAATGCCAAACTCACAAACAACTCCATAAGTTCTACCACAACAGGTAAAAATCCGTCTGAAGTGGCTTACGATAAACTTCTTACCGCACTTGCAGGAATGCAAAGCCAAAGTGATATTCCCACAGTTGACATCATTTACAAGAATTTTCCAACATCGGAGAGGAAACACGCCAGGCCCGCGGAAGACGCAAGCAGCCATGAAACAAGCAGCGTTCCAACATTCTAGTGACGATGCATTCTGAACTGGTGATGGAAGTTTAATCAGCTCGGTGAATATCAAGCTATGTAGACAAGACTTTCCAAAGCTCATGTATCAATAATTGGGCCCGCTTGAGATCAAGAGAATGTAAACTACTGTTTTCGCTTGTCTTCGCCTACCAGATAGCAAGGCGATCCATCTAGGAATCTTTGTCAACAAGCTCAAGCACTACAGGGACCCCAACAAGAGATTCCTCGACTACAACATTACTCCTCTACCTCCAATACAGTAGGATGGGAATTCGGAGTTTGTAATGGACATCCTCGAACATCGACGCCGTGGGAAAACAAGCGAGTATCTAGTGAAGTGGCAGAACCGCAACGTTGTGCACAATAGCAGGGAGCTCAATGTCAACCCTTAAGACATCGATCAATTGACTGAAGGTTGCTACATGCATCATTGGGTCTTTGCTTGCTAAAGATCGGGGAAGTTGTGCCTAAAAGCAGAGGATTGACACATCCCCGACGTGCATGATACTTGTAACTCCGTGGTTAGTCATTTTCATCCGTACAATTCTGGTCCAGCAAGCGTCGATCTCAGGATTTTTGCGCCAACGGGCATTTTAGTCACCTGTCCCAATCTCTGGTGCTCAGTCCTTGAAGGTTCCCACATGTTTGACCAATTTCTGGAAAGGTTGATGGAAATGTCACAAACCAAATTTATGTTTTATTTCTATTTGATCGTCTTTACAATGGTAGGACTTGATACCCTAAAAAACCCACAATGCCTCCATGGAGTTTCGCCAAGTAACCAATCACGATGCAACGCCAAGTTGAATGTTCACATGGATGAGATATAGAGCAGAAGTTCATTTAAGGAGTTGGGACAGTTGGATACTTTGCATTACCATCAAGTGACCTTTGATGACAAGTGTCCAATATGAAAAACACGAATATATGATAATGAGAAGTAGAATGAGGAATATGTTGGGTCTTGGATTCTCGATTTGAGCGACGCGAGCGATATCAAGTTTTGAGTAGTTGCTTGGAAAACTCTACCAAGAAGTCAAGGGGTTTCGAGAATATCGAGACCCAATTTTCATTGAAGTCAAACGCCATTGAGAAGTCAACTGAATGGTATCAAAACATTGATACAGTTCCTGACACTTGGAAAGTGGTCAAGAGTGTTAGAAACTTTGGGAGGGAAACACCGAAGGCCAAGGCAGGTGGACAATATCCCCTCCGCCAAAGGACGTAAACATCGTGAGCTCACTATGTGATGGGCTGTATGTTTTAGGAAAGAAATTTCCACTTGCGGAGTTTGGGGACTTGTGTACGTGTGGAAGGAAATACTTCTCCCCCCTTCCACCCGCACTGTCCCAGCACATTTGTAGACGTAGGCCATTGTCACCTCTAGTTTCAGTCAATAACATGATCAACGTCTTGGAGGTTGTCGTAGGACTCCCAGATTTTGTACACAAAATCATAACCATGCCATTTGATGAAATACGCAACCAAATCTCCACGGCATCAATGTCTGAGAATACTCTGAATCGTGCTTCATGTCCACCTGCACTTGGACTGGAAGTGGAGGAGCGACGTCTCCGTCGAGGAAATTGTCACGGGAATCATGATAGTTCTTAAGTTTTATGACGTAGAACATTGTGTGGATCTCCATGCGGTCTCGTAGGCAATGTCAAGAAAGAAACTGGTGTTTGCATCCGCTCGGTCTCAAACGGGTCCAACCACTGGGGTCTGAGCTTAACAAAGTCTTGTCCACGTAACTTGATGGTCGCCAAGATGAGTAGGACGTGATCGTCAGTGGTGAATACTTTGTCCCTACGATGTCGGTCTGCTGTTTGCTTCATCACTGCCTTTGTCATTGTGAGGGTCTGGGTTGTTTCTTCCCTGGCAGTGATGAAGTCTTGTCGGTGAATAGAAACAGCAGGAATGTTGCTCTGTCTTTGCAATCCTACTTGTGTGGTAGAATGCTTACCATAACCTACTTGAAATAGTTTCACCCATTTTGGCAGAAGTTGCGGTGTTGCATGAAAAATTTGTTGGTCAAATGTTTTGTTTTCCAATCCATGCCCTTGGGTCCACATGCTGTGCGGAGGAGTTGTTTGAGTAATTGATTGGTACGCTAAGTTTAAACGTCAGTTTGAGAATGGAGCGCCATTGATAGTCGGGTCGGACTACTAAAACTTGTCATAAGTGCACGTAAAAAACAACTGGTGAAGTGGTCATTGTCCTAATTCATATCTTTTTCATTGATGATGGTACCTGGTACATCTTGTAGCCACATAATCTGAATTATAATCATTCATACTGTTCCTTGTACAGTGATGGTGGTCTTCATCAGGATGAAGTGTAACACCTAGGAAAATCTCTCTAGTATCACGAGGATGGCGTCATGTTCCTATGGAATGGTAGGTAGTCTTCTCACAAATTCCATTTTGATTTGGACCCATGGATCCGCGGGAACGAGGAGTGGTTTGAGCACTCTGTATGGCCTCGCATGACAAGATTTTTGCTTTTGACAAGTGTCGCACAGTTTACAAAGTGCTACCATGTCGGTTTCCATTCGATCCCAACAGAAGTACCTTGTCAGCTTCTTAAGCGTCTTGTCCTGACACGTCGCTGTGCACAACCTCCAGCAGGTCCGAGGCGCGATTCACGTTCTCGTTGAACGGCTTGCGCCACGCCTTGCCCAAAATGCAAGGCTCGCATTTTTTGTGCTTTACTGCATCTGTCGCCTCTTCCGTACCGTCGATGACGAGGCTGCGTACCAGCTCGCACTTTGCCATCTCCCTTACGACTGCGAGTGAGGAATACCCCAATCGTTGGTGCCAAAGATCCACATCAGCTCCCCCTCCTTTGGCCAGGTTTACGGTGCGTTCTTGCGAGTCTGCTGAATCTGTCGCCGCGGGGATCACCTTGGTCTCCATGATGTAGAGGCCTCCCTTGCGCTTAGCCTCCATCACAGGCTCAGCGCCACCGTCCTTCCGCACGACTGCCCCTCTTCTCCTAAAGAGCACCTCGTACCCTTTGTCAGTCAGGCAGCTAACACTTAGAATGTCAGCCAAGCCAGGTACGTGCTGCACGTCCTTGATGAAGCGCTGCACCCTCTTTCCGCCAACCACCACCTCCACGTCCACGTTTCCTTGACCAGCCATTGGCTCGACCTTGTCGTTCGCAACCACCATGGATTTGATGGACTTGGTGTAGTTGATGAACCCGAACTTCTCGACCTGGGTATGCTCCTCCGCTCCAGAGTCAAGGCATCGCTGGTTGGCCTTCTTGAGGTAGTGGTTTTGAATGCCGTTGAGGAGCGCCTTCTTGCCTTTGGCGTCTTTGCCACTGGCCTTTGCCTCCTCGGTGCACTCACGGGCCCAGTGACCCTCCTTGCCGCAATGTTTGCACGCATCCTTCTTGGCGCCCTTCTTGCTGCCACCAAGTCCGCCACCTCCCCTGGCCCCGCTTCAGCCACCACGCGTTTTGGTGACGAGGGCTGATGAGGACAACGAGGACTCCTCGTTGCTCTGTCGCTGCACCTCGTTGCGGATGTGCTCTGCGACCGCGTCATAGGTGAGCTTGTCCTCTGTCCATCCTCCCAAGACTGTAATGAGAGGGCTCCAACTGTCAGGAAGGGCCATGAAGAGGGCCATCGCTTGCAGTTGCGTTTCGATCTTCCATCCAACGTCATTGCACTATGAGGCCAGCGACTCGATCTACCGCATGGCGGTGATGAAATCATCTCCCTCCTCGATTCTCACTATCAGGAGTCGCTTAATTGCGAAGATTTTGTTAGCCAACGACTTGGATTTATGGATGGAACAGAGTTTTTGCCAAGCTTTGGCTGCCAGCTTGCAGCCCTGGAAGTAGCCCCACTACGACTCGGCCGTCCCGGATACCAACAGCATGAGTGCCTCCGTGTTTTTTTCGCAAAGGCCTCCTTTTGTGCTTTCATCGTTGTCGCTTCCTCGAGGACTTCCGTTCCCTTCATGACCTCTAGGAGCCCCTTATGCGCGAGGTGCAGCTCGAAGTCCCACCTCCATAGCCCGTAGACAGGGCCTCCTGCATACTTCTGGATGGGTTGCATCTCCTTCTGCACCATTTGTGCAGTCTTCAACTTCGGGACCTCAGAGCTTGACGGCGATGTCGTCCCCGACGACAGTCCCGTCCGCCGCGAAAGTCGTGAGCGATTGTAGACTGGTCAGGGTGGTGGGCCCATAACCCTTTGTCAGATATTGGAGTCCAGTTCCAACATGGCTCGACAGGTCCTCTGTGCTCACGGCTATGTTTTGTGCGGGTGGTTCTCAGTCTAAGCGTGAGCTTTCTGGTCGTCTCACGCTATGTTTGCGGCAGTTGAAGACAAATGTGAGACAGTCACTTTTGCAAAGGGAATTATGCAATTTTGCATTAGTTTTTTAACATGGACATGATCCAGACATTTGTAGGGCTAGTCATGAGCTCTCCAACACACCAAACCGTGCGCGATTCGGATCACCGTAGCTCCGGCTACGTCAGCCAAAGCGCAGCACCCCGAACCAGCCGCTCAGTCGGCGGCGCGCACCAAGTCACCCCTTGAGGCGCCTTCACACATCAAGGACCCATCAAAACGACATTCCGGAGGCGCAGATGTCCCTACGTGTAGTAGAGTCACCCCTCGCACCTTTGGGGTCTGTTCCAATGAGTTAATCATCGAGTTTGGTGATGGGGGTTGATGTGGGTCGAAACCTGTTCTCGGACCTCCAGCTGGAATTTCGACCCCGAGTAACAAACTGTACTACCAAGTTTCGGACTCCGAGCCAGGATTTTGGCTAAGTCCCTCAGTAACAAAACTTCTTTACTAAATCCGGCGGATCATCCACGGGACGCCTCGGCAGTCCTTCCGGAGCAAAATCCCCAGATTGAATTTTGTTACTCGTTCATGTGGATTATCCACCTCCGGTCGACCCGCGGCCGACTCCCAGAGCCGCAGCGCACACCCCAACTATGGAAGCCCATATCTCCCTCGTTACTTGTCCGATTCCGGTGAAACAACTTCCACCAAATTTAACGACTCGTCAAATTTCAGGGGAAATCCTCAGTTTTAGGATCAGAGTAATCCTTGAGTTTCCAAATCTGTCAACAAGGAATTTCCTCTCTCTGGCGACTCGTCGACGCCTCCGGCGCCACACTTGGCCATGCAGAGGGAAAAATCTTCAACGCCACCTTCTTCGAATCCATGCGGAGACCCTTATTACTCAGAATGTGCCCAAAGAACTCCACCTCCCTCTTCTTGAACTCACACTTGGAAAGCTTTGCATATAACTTCTCATTCCGAAGAATGTCAAGCACTTGCTGGAGGTGTTGCTGATGTTCGGCCAAGGTCGGAGAGTAGATGAGGATGTCATCGAGGAACACCACCACGAACTGGTCCAAGTGAGGGTGGAAGATTTTATTCATGAGGCTCATGAACGTTGCAAGAGCGTTGGTCAACCCAAACGGCATCACGAGGTACTCGAAATGGCCGTACCACGTCTGAAACGCCATCTTCTCCACATCATGCTCCGCAATCCGGATATGATGGTAATCCGAGTGCAAGTCAATCTCGCTAAAGAACTGCACTCCCCGCAGTTGGTCAAACAGCTCCGCGACCCTTGGTAGAGGGTACCGGTTCTTGATCGTTACGCTGTTCAGTGCGCGATAATCCACGCACATCTGTAGTCCCCTTGTCTTTTTCTTCACAAAGAAAACTGGTGCAGTGTAAGGTGACACCGATGATCTAATGAACTCCTGCTCTTTCAGCTCCTCCATCTGCTTCTTCAGCTCACCCAAATCATTATCGCTCATGCGATAAGCAGCGTGCACTATTGGAGTTACTCCTGAAACCAGCTCATTTTTGTGGTCGATGTCTGGCTTTGGTGGTAAACCCTTCGGCAGCTTAGCAGGAAACACGTCACCATAGCTTTCTAAGATGCCCTTGATGCCTTCCGACAACTCTGCTTCAGGTTCTTTCTACTGCTCTCTCTCCTGTTGCTTCACATCTGCTGCCAACACTTCCACCTTTCCTACTACTACCTTGTGCCGCACCCACACGAGGTACACTTGATTCCCCTTGCGCTGTCAGCTCTTCAGCTACACGTAACTTAACTGCGGCACCTTTCCTACCTTGGAGTCCTTTGCCCTAGCCCACAATGGCAAAACAACATTTCTTCACTTTAATGTGGCTACGCACCCAATCCACAACAGGATTCCACCGGTGCAGCCAGTCACGCCCCAGAGTGGCGCATAGGTATCCATCGGACACGTGCAAAAATTCAACTCACACGACAGCTTGCCCAAATGGACCCTCAAATGCTTCAGAGGAAATCCGCACTCCGTTGGCTTTCCAAGGAGCCGTGCAACAACTTGGCCTTCGTTGGCTTTCCAAGGAGCCGTGCAAGCCTCAACCTTTCGGCGAGCTTGTCACTGAAGAAGGAGTGCGACACGTCGTAATCCAGCAATGCTTTCATCTGTCGGCAAGTCTGGCGCTCCTCACCGTCTGTGGAACCAACTAATGAGATTTCGGCTTTCAGGAGGATTCCTAGAATGCTCTCGCTCCCTTTGATCCGCAGCAATACACTCGGCGGATTCCTAGTTTTCAAAGGATTTTTTGGGCTAGTGTTTGCTAATGTGGATAAAGCTTTCCCAATAGTTGGTCATGTGCCACTCACTGCTGGTTGTTGTTTCCTTTTTGCTTCTTCTTGCATTCCTTCTTGTGGTGCCCAGGCTTCCCACAAATCCAACAGTTCCCACCACGCGACGTACTCTACTGTTGGCCTTCTTGCACTACGTTGATCTCCATGGCGTCGGTTTGTTGATACTGTGCTCGGTGCTGAAAATTCTCTTGCTTCTCACAAAACCCCCCTCGATGGTAACATAGCACGTTAATGTGCTCAGCATGGCCACCATCGCCTAGAACTCCGTGATTCCACTCAATGCCAGCGTGCACTTAATTTCCGCCTTCAAGCCGTCGTGGTACTTTTTTGCCATCTCCAGGTCACTCATGTTGTCAATCTCCAAGCACATCGCCAAGAATCGACAGTGTACTCCTACACCAAGCTGATCTAGTTCAACTGCTTCAACTTCTTGCTTGCGACCATGGAGGCGCTTACGAGATCAAACCGATCTTTGATGGCTTGCTCAAACTGCTCCCATATCGTCGGCACACTCGCTTTAGCTTGCATCGTGCCTAGCTACCACAACACGGCATGTTGCACAAATGCGTTCCCACCTCCACCTTGAGTGGCCAGCATATTCAGCTGCCTCCACCACTCAAATGTTGCTCCGCGTAGTAGTGTCACACTGAATGACACACGCACAGCATCGTCCTCCAGAGGGTGACCCAGAGCCCCAAAGTAGCTGTTCATCATGAACAACCAGGTCTTTACGCTCACACCATTGACTGAGGGGTTGAACGGTTTTGGAGCCTTTGGCTTTGGTCTTGGCGGACTCCTTGGCCGGGCTGCCCGAACCTGTCTAGTGCCAGTCTCGTCCCGCAGGTCAGCCATCAGCTGATGAAGCCGCTCATTCTCAAGCTTGAGGGCTCCCGCTTGCTCTACAATCTGTTGTAGGGCCTACTCCATGGCTATAGATGAGTTTTGGCCATAGGAGATCCTGTGAAAGAATTTGGCAGCGTTTCGACGGTAATCAGAAAATTTTTAACAGCAATTTGGCAGTCCAAGAAGAAAATATGACGTCTTCAAAGTGCGTAGGAGTCACCTGTCATATCCCACACGCGCACGGTAGGTCGTATGGATGCTCGTAAAGTATAGAAAAACTTTTCAGAGGTTGGCTTGTGCGTTGGCTTAGAAGTCTGGTCTAGAAATCTCCCTCTTGATCGGCCTCGACGTTGTCCGGCATACTCGGTGCCTTCCGCTCCCTTCAGTTGATAAAGCTCCGGCAGCGCTTCCGCTTAACATGTGCCTCTAGCTCTGATACCAGATGTGAGAGTGTGTGCTCTTTGGAGATATAGCCCCAACGTGTGGAGAACACAGTCGTAGCGGAAAGATAGACTTGGAGATGTCTGGAAAACAGAAACTGGAAAACATTGGTTATCTAATAAATTGCAATGAAATGAGTACAAGGTATTTATACTTTTTTCCCGGCTTGTCTTGGCCCTGGTCCACTACTTTCCTAGCTTGCTACAACAAGCTACTTGCACCTGAAGCCTGTGCCCTACTCACACCTAATGCCTAGTGCGAGAACTGCGCCACCGTCGATTGTCGAGATCGACGGTCTGTCCTCTCTCTCAGCGAGCCGCTACGTGCATTGATCGTCACCGCGTATACTTCTCGGCGGTGAGTGCGGTTGTGTTCTTGTGCATGCCACTTGAAGCACCAATGTCGCTATTGACCGCGTCCAACGCGGAGGGCCGCCGTCGAGATAGTCCCTTGGCGGGTAGCGTAACAGGTACGCTACTACCCGAGAGGAGGTAAGCCACCTTCGCGTGGCGTGTTCGGAACGCCATACGAAGCAACGAGCAAAACACGCCCTTGGCGTGTGGAGGTCTCTCGCTCGCTTCTCGCGTCCTCGCGTCCTGGCATCCTCGCATCTTCATATCCACGAGCCGTCGGGGCTGAGCCAGACCTCACAGGGAATTTCGCCCGGAATATGCAGAAAATGGAAACATTCCCTGAGTGTCCCCAAAACCCTGGCGAGACCCCGCTTATGTCAGAAAAAAAGGGGCACTTTGTTACATGACAGCTTGGGAAGAGAATTGTTGTCTATAGGAAGGATCATCGAACCAGAACTTAGATTTTCGTACCCCGCCAAGCGTTTTCTAACCTTTCAAAAATAGTCACATGAGGTACGAGTCTCATCTCACCGATCGCGATATTGTACTGAAAGTTGGACTCTAGGAACTCCACCCATAGATTTTTTCGATGGCTCCCATTTTGGCTGGGTCTTTAACTGCTTAAGGGCATGGTGGTTAGGGGGGAGTTTCTATCGTCGGTATTCTAGGAAGCCATGTCTTGGACAAGTGTGTAGCTAGAAGAACTTCTTTTCAGTGTATCACTTAGTTGAGTTGTGGGCCGTGTATTTGTTTTCGACATGTATGCAACATACATGGTCTTTTGCGACAAGAAAAATGCTTTTTCCATGTTGATTAGTTTCAAGAGGTAAATCAGTAGGTTCGGGGAATCCGAGGACTACGGCTATCATTCTCAATGAACACTTGAGTTTGCAGGAAAAGTACTCATAGACACGTCATGTAGTGCGGGCGTACCCATTGTAATACCTGTCATTTTTGTGCAAACCCATTTCAAAAACTGTTGGGGTGAGGTAGATCGGCAAAGTGACCATATACCCATAGAATTCTTGATATCTACCGCGGTGTCCACATGTCGAACAATAACCACGCCATAGCCAAACGTCGGAACTTTAATGATGCGGTGTCCACCGGTCTGGACATTAACCACGACACACACGAGCCGTTTCATTTATGTATGCCATATCCATCGTAATTTTACTTTGCTATGCTATATCCACTTCCAGAGAATTGGCAAGTCGGCCGATGATGAATGCTCCCCAGTTGGCCGAGCGGTTACTGTGTGCGATAAGGCCTCATACGCGTATTCGCCTGACAGGCTGTTTTGCTGCTGTTTTCCAACCAACAATGCCTGAATCTAGCCATCAAGTTCATTCAACGTTGTCACCGCCGTATGGGAGCGACGGCCACGGTAATGAGCGGTATACGCGTGATGATGTGTCTTTGTTAATTCTTTTTCGCGGTGTCGAACTCGCGCTACATTTTACGGACATCATAGGACGACAGTGTGACCATTGGACATGCACGAATAATACCGCCTTCATTCATACCCAGATACCGTTGATTGGGTGATTAAGTTACTTCGCCGAAAGTAAATTCCATATTCAAAGACATTGAGAGTAAATGAATTCATTATTACATTTCATGTAACAAATTATAAATAACGTTCACATGTACAACTCCGCAGCCTATTGAAGAGGCTTACAACATGAGAATGGGAACAGGTTCAACGTCAAGTAATGTGAAGTAATGGTCAATTTCCATTATCCCAAGTGTCCTAATGGACGCCCACGTACTATCCACTCCCTCATCGGCAGTGGAAGGGAATATAGCCAACTTATGATGTCGCAAACAGGACGCAATTGCCCTGGCTGGCAGCAGTCTTGAGCTTCCTCATTGTCAAAATCTTCACCACAGTCTTTGTAGTCCATGTTGCTGTCAACATCGTAAAACGTGTCATGTGCCTCCTCGTTCTCTTCCTCTTGCACATTTGAATCAGTTGAGGACTCTTCTTCTACTGGACATGTGCAGTAGTACACTTTGGTCACTTGGGTACGACCCCCCCTGGCCATAACTTGAAGAACACATAGGTAGTACAGACTCCAGCCAGGAAGGACAGAACGATAGGCTGTCCTGTTGTGCAGTCAGAGTGTTCCTTAGTGAATTTCCTCTGGCTTGTGTACAAGTTTTGAAAGGAGTTGAGGAGTGTAAAGAAAGAAGATGGAAAGAGGAGGAACGATGAGCTTGGCTCGTTCTTCTTATACACTTTTGGCTTGTGATGTGGATACAACATTCATTAATGCAGGAAACATTTGTACGCCATACCCAGAAGTAATAGACATGGAGAGAATAATACTCTTGCATTTAATGCACACATGTCCATTTTCACAGCACATTGGGTCCACTATCAAACACCACTATGCTGCACTACTGGATTAGGGGCTTCTCCATGTGTTGGGCCACATGCTGTCTGACCCGCCCCTCCATGTCTTAGTGTATGTGCTGACTAAGCCGCCCCTCCATGTCTTGGGCCACGCGCTGTATGACCCACCCCTCCATGTAACTTGCTGCTTTGAAACCGTGTTGTACGCACTCTCACCTGCATTGAGAAGTAGAAGAACAACAACATTGGGATTAGCAACGTGTAACACACACAATGACTGGGAAAACAAAGCGGTTCACATGGATAGAAATACAAAACACTTACATATACGTGCCGTTGTCCAGCTCGTCCGGTTCATCGTCCCACTGCTCTTCCACGCGATAGGCATCCTAGACGCCTACGGCCTGTTGGAACATCTTCTCACGACGCTCCCACTCATGCTGCTCACTGAGGTCCTCGTACCTGTCCTCGTCCTCTTCCTCGTCCTCTGAGTCATCCAAAATGTACCTCTCGGGGCCGTACACTTCCTCTTCACCGGAGTCATACGTGTTGTCGTTCTCCGGATCATATAGTGGTCCTGCACCGGCTACTATAGTTGCCGCTGCACCATCGTCTACGGGTGTAGTAGCAGCTGCACTTGTGCGTCCACTAGAGGCACTTGTCTGCCCAAGAGGTGCAACAGCTACAACTGTTGCTGCAGCTCTAGCAGTGTTCAAGCCGCCAAGGTTTGGTCCTTGCACGGCTGTTGTCACGGCACCATGTGTGCACGCTACTGCCCGTGCTGCTGCCCAGCCTGTCCCAATTGCGCCAGCCTCTGTTTCTTCTGCTCCCCCTGTCCCACCGGTCCTGGTGTCTGCTGCTGCTTGACCCGCTCTTCTTCCTTTGCCTGTAGGCATGCCTCGATAGCGCCTGGCTGCTGTTTCTGCTGCTATGGCTGCTTCAGTGCGTTCTAGCCAACGCAACAGGGCGTTGGCTGCTGCTACTGTTGCACCACTCACTGCTCAAGGGTTTGTGCACTTCTTCGTGTGCTCCTTCACACCACATTGGGGGCATATGTAATTCTTCTTGCGCCGGTCCTCCCGCTCCCACCTTGCACTTTTCGGGTGACCTGGTGCACGCTTGGACCCTGGCTGCCGCCAGTGCTTGTCTTCTGGGTGTTTGAGATGGATGGGATTCATCCTGGGCATGGGATGGTTGTAAGTACTCCGGTACGCCATGCGTGTGTGATGCACGTCCACTATCACCTCAGGATTGTCCACCCTGCGAATCAGAAACGCATAAGCATGGACACAAGGCTGCCTCCACTCCTTCCACGAACCACATGTGCATGTTCACCCGCCGCGGACGGTTTCTCGGCCTTGTCACTGTACCCGAGTGTTGACCCTCCTCTTCAACCTTGTAGTCGACGCTGCTCACAGACGCGTTGAGCATGCGATTCTCCAGTGTTGGAGCAAACTGGCCCTTCACCAACTTGCTCAGCTTACGCCTGGTCTGCAAGTAGCCTCTGCACCCAAGTGTACAAAGCCACAAAACAGTAGTATGGGAATAGTTTTTGGACGTCATTGATTCGGGGGTTCAAAGATTCAGCAGCGTTAGAGGTGTTGTGGACGCCGCGTCCAATGGGGCAGGACAATCTGCTCCACTGCTCCCTCGGGATCCCGCTCACTCCGTTTGCACCCAGTAGCTTCACAACAACGTGTGCAGAGATCCGACGTAGTTGCTCCTCGCACCTCTACCACTTTGCCTCCGTTAGTACATGCGCCAGCCGCCAGAACCAGTACCATGCCTGCTTGCCATGCTTCTATCGCACGTTTTCTGGCAGATGGTACGCAAAGTAGCTGTGCTGGGCTTCAGGCAGCTTCTCGCCCACAGCGTTGAGCACGGTGGTCATAAGCGATCGCTTGTAGCGATCGCTTATGACCACCGTGCCGTCCTACACAGCAGTGGGGTAAGCCAAGGATAAATGAAAGCAAAAACACTTCCAATTGTCCTCGTTTTCCCGCTCATCATAGCCAATGCCATCGGCACCGCGTTGTCGTTGGCATAGAAAAACTGGCACATGAGTAGAACCTGCTTATGGCCATTTTTTAGGCTGGTCCTGTCCATGGTGAGAAGCGTGCGGCAGTGTTGAAAGCCAAGGACGGTCGCACGAGCATGCATGCATGCATGAGCTGTAGTTCTAAAGAAAACATTCCACGGTTAGAAAGCCAGTGTATACAAACGGTCACCAGTCCTCGAATGGTGATAAAAATTGACAGACGAGACGCACCTCCTCGTAGTAAACCGGAAATAGTGACCACGTCTTGTACTTCGGGCCCATTATCCGCTCATGCGTATTCGATCGGGCGCGGTAGAGGGTGTTCTTTTCCACCTTTTGCCAGTGTTTTTCCTGACGACAACCTCCAGTGTCTTGACGTTGGCAGTGGGGTTGCGCTTCAACGTGGAGGTAATCTGCCGACTAACCCATCGCACCGTCTTTGCCGGATCACCTTGTCCTGTGCCAGGCACGCAATGGTGGCCGTCAACGAACTGACTGACGATAACGTTGCCATGCTTTGCATTCACAAGCGCCTTCAGCAACCAAGGACATTTCTTCTGCTTCCACTGTCCACAGTGTGCCTCAAAACGAGTCTTCTCACTTCGAAGCCACCGCACAGTCATGCGGTTGGCTATAGCGTAGTCGTCAACTACGGCCCATGCTTCTTCCATTGTGGGAAACTCCATGCCGGGCGGGAACTTATCTGTCGTCCTGTGCCTTTTGGGGGTCGCATCGTCCGGTTCATTGTGCGAGGACCCTAAACAATAAGGACCACTCAACACAAGGTCAGTTGCAAACGTGGAAGCAAACTACCGGGATGCTGACGCACAGAATGACCCACCATACATTACCATGGCCATGGGTCCCACGACTGAGACGTAGAGTGTTGTTTGCAACCTGTTAAGAGGAGATCATTTCGACAACAGCTTGTTGTTGACGCTTTAAGACCTCGTCGTAGAATTGGACTTGGGGCGGAGAAGCTACAGCTGACTGCTTGTGCAATGTTGAAGAGGTGCCTCGTGATGGTGTGACTGGAGGTGGGCCATGCGACCTACGTCTACGGCTCTGTGCCCAGCTGAGTTGTGCCGCCATCTTGGAAGAAAGTGGACATTTCGTTTTTAACTGGATGACTAAATTACATGAAATGCCCATTCTCACCGGGTGCAGAAACGTCCACCATAGTTAAGGTCCCTCTGCCGCTCACGCGAGCTCCGACGTCGCAGACAGGAAACGAACGGTTAGTCGACAACACTGACTGAGAGCTCACGAGAGGGTGCACCCAACGGAAGCGATGCTGACAACAATAGACAACATGACTTGTGCCACGTTGCGCTCATAGCACGAGGCACTTCTCTCAGTGAAGAGTGAGAAGTCCTTGAAGAATACGATACGTCGACCGCATGCACTTCGATGTATCGACATCAAAGCATTCACTCATGTGATGCTAGGAATGGTCAGCATATTTCCTACCTGCCAGCGAGGCTTGTGACAAATTGGCACAAGGTTATGTGTCAACTCCCGGAATGAAAGGTAGTGTTCGTCGAAGGGCGTCCTACAGAGGGAAGGTTGAATTGTCGTCTGGAGTGACTCCATGCCGATAAAGTAAGACCCCCAACTTTGCATGGCAAGTACTTGGGAGGCATCGAACTATACTTCAAATGACGACAAGTCATTGGTCTACAAAGTACTTCAAGCACCAAAACCCTATTCACTCGTAACCATCAACGCTATCAATCTTCGCAGGTGACGGCTGTATCCGTGGTTACCGTGTAAAGCGAACACAAAATCACGTTTACCATTGAATAAAAATGACACCCTATCCACTCTTAACAAAAATTAACATAATGCTGGATATTTCGATGATTTTTTAACATGCACGGATATTGTGGAAGAAAGAAACTGTGCAGCGTGTTGGGGCAGCAGCGTTGTTGATGCAGCGTGCGGGCTTCCACGCTCGTTGCTTAGGTCAGCTGCCCCCTCAGTCTGCTGCTCTAGAGTCTAAGTCTGGAAGCTCTG
>SZWC01027514.1:0-10143 GCA_023375785.1 Penium margaritaceum | reverse complement strand
TCATAAGCTCTTGAAACACATGGTCAAGGATTGGAGCACGCAATGACCTCACCTGGAGTCCCAATCCATGTCATGGGAGGCCTTTGGAGACATCATGTACAAGATGCACATCCTGTGTGAGGAGGCATACAGTGCCTTCTACAAGCTCAAGGAATTCATGAAACTTGATAGTTCGCTTAATTCCTTTATGAGCGAGTTCATCACACATAGGGAGGATGG
Organism: Penium margaritaceum; assembly: GCA_023375785.1. Lineage (NCBI taxonomy): Eukaryota > Viridiplantae > Streptophyta > Zygnematophyceae > Desmidiales > Peniaceae > Penium > Penium margaritaceum. The sequence continues at coordinate 9,924 of SZWC01027514.1, read as the reverse complement.
TAAAAGCTTCTTGACAGGTGGTGAAACCCAGACATTCAAGTACCCAGAGTACTTACTATTGGCACCTTTGTGTGATGATCTTGCCCATTTATGATCAATCATCCTTTTGGAATCAATGTCAACTCATGTTCCAGTCTACATGCTAGCTCTACATCTTAAGAATATTCATAGAAGTTTCACGATTGGCAGTTGTTCATTTCGTGGCACCAACAGTTTTTTGCATGTTCTGTCGAATACGATTGAAACACATGGTGAAATACGAGGTGACCTATTTTGTTCCTTAACTGCATGCCTTGTCATATGTGTAATAACATGAATTACCTATTGCTGTCCAGTTTTCTTTGGCTCTTATGATTCGGATTCTCTGTACCGCAAGAGTCTTTACTGAGCCAAATCCCAACCCCTAATCACACCCGGAGTTGTGGGTTCATTTTGGGTGAAATAGCTCGCATATCCATAAAATGCAAAGTGTGACTTTCATCCACCCAAAGTTAGAAGAAAAGCAACTATCAGTCCGTGGTTCGGATGAAAATCAACCATATATCCGTGGTTTGGAAGGAAAGTAACCATCCTCCCTTGGCAGTTTCACTTATCAACGACTACTGGTACATGCAATACATGTGTTGCCTCACGTTTCCTGGATGTGAAGACTCTCCTCCAGTCTAATTCACCATGAAGGTCAAGATGAAGGATCTTGGTCATGCTAGCTAGAATTCCTAGGCAACAAGTTGGGGCAGCAGCGTTGTTGATGCAGCGTACAGGCATCCACGCTCGTTGCTTAGTCAGCTTCCCCCTCAGTCTGCTGCTCTAGAATCTAAGTCTGAGTGCTCTGGGTTTGTCACTCGGAAATGCTTGCGAGAGTGTTAGCGCCAGAAAGCAGGTGAGATTTGGAAAGAACTGAATAAGGATCAAGAATAAACAACAATGTGAGACCCCTCCAAGTTCTAGCTCCCCACCAGCTCTGCAGATCTTGTTACTCAGCTAACCAGCCAATCAGAAAAAAGGCCTGTTTTGTCGCAGGCAGGGTTTTCTCGGTGAGCCCTGCCAGATGTACGACAACCCAAAACCCGGGCATCGTCCGTTTTGCCTGAAAACTGGACCATACCATAATACCAACGCTGCAAACGCAGTCGTGCGGTCAGAATTGGCTACAAAAGAACCAATAAGGAGTTATGGCTGCCCAAACCCAGGCAACGCCTACACTAGTCCCTGGTGACAACAGTGCCATGCTAGCATGAGATTTGGACTCTGTGTAGAGCACGACGCTCAAGCGCAATGGTACAATTAGATCGAGCACTGAAAACATGCAGATAGCATCCGTAGTGGTAGTGACCACTGGCGGCCTGATCGCCGAGGAGGCCTGTCGATGGAGCTTAGCACGTCCCCAAAGGGAGGAGACTCCAACAAGCTGCGTGTAGTCCTTAGCGTATGTCGGCTCCACCGGACGACACTCAAGCAGCGTTGAGTCTCACCGTCAGTCATCTCCACGCCGATGTACACAAACTGGGAGGACACAACTGAGCACAATGAGAGATGTGAGAAAAAGCCAACACTCCCCCATGACTCAAGGGCGTAGTGTACATGGGCGGGTAGCGACACAGTCAACAGACAGACTCCCTCAGGGCACGCAGAGATGTAGGCAAGGACAAGGAGTGCAGCTCACAGATGCACGCCGACCAAACTCACGGCTTTTTTGAACGAGTCACACTTCAGTGCCTTGATCAAGATGTCAGCCAGTTGCGGTGCTGTCTCAACCACACAATGCTGACGCTGTCATCGTTCAACAACAAGTGCACATAGTGATATTCATCATTTATGCTTTGTGCCTATGTGATGGACGTCGTCATTGTCGACGATGGCCATAGCACTCTCATTGTCACGATGCAACGTGATGGATGCAACGGACTGACACACCTCAGATAACATAGAACGTAGCCATACGCTCTTACATGCGCCTGAGCCAAGGGCCACGTGCTTAGCCTTAACGGTGCTACGTGCAATGCACCCCTGCTTGCCATAGCACTAGGAAACAACCGTGGTGCCAACCAGAAAGATCCACCCTGTGCGGCTCCTACCATCTAGACTGTCGGCACAGTCACTATCGGTATCGACCATAGCGACAACAGACGGCTATCAGCAAAACATGAGGCCTTGCCGTGGATTCGAGATAACATAGCGTAGTACTCGGATTGCAGCCTTGAATTGGAGGTGACGTGGCACCTGAGAGAACTGAGCCAGGATGTTGACGGCGAATGCAATATCTGGGCGTGACGTCATTGCCAAGAACATTAGTGACCTGATGACTCGCAGATACGTGGTCACGTCAACTTGCTCCCCCACGAGGGGGAGACATGGGTGTGGTTCAGAGTTCTTCAGCTTCAACTGGCCATCGAGTGACATGGGTGAGGATGCGCTTGGCACGAGGGGCAGGTCCTCGATGAAGCGAGTGGATAGAGTCTGTACATATGCAGCCTGGTGGATGTGTAGGATGTCCTGGGAGCGATCATGCTCAAGCTCCATGCCCAGGAAAACTCACACTGACCCGAGATCCTTCATTTGGTAGGCGGTTTGCAATAGGTCCTTGACACACTAGATGGCATCTATGTCTGGCGACGCAATCAAGAGATCGTCAACGTAGACCAGGACAGTGACAAAGGTCTGGCCTCGCGCGCTCATGAACAGCTCATGAACAGGGGTCAGCAATGATATGCAGGAGGCTACCACGGAGGAGCGTATGATCTATCACTTGGTTCCAACACCGAGGCGACTAATTCTGGCCATACAGGGCCTTCTGCAGCCGCCAGACCTTCCCATTGCCATTGTCGAAGCCTAGAGGCAGCACCATGAAGAGTTCCTCTCCCTCTAGTGAGCCATAGAGGAAGGCGTTGCTCACATCCATCTGATGCAGCTCCCACCCTTGTTAGGCAACCAGGCTGAAGAGCGCTTGGCCAGTGCAAAATTGGCCAAATGGGACAAATATCTGGCCGTAATCAAACCCAGGGACCTGAGCAAAGCCCTTGGATGTGAGGCAGGCCTTGTACTTTTCCAAGGACCCGTCCGGCTTCCATTTGCATCAGAAGACACATTTGGCACCGATGGCCTTCCGACATGGAGGGAGATCGATGAGATCATACACGTGGTACTGGTGCATAGCAGAGAGCTTGTCTGCACAGGCAGCATTCCAGTGTGTAGCCTCGAGGGAGGCTCGAGCCTCGCGTAGGATGGCTGGGTCCTTAGGGCATGCCGTGGAGTGGACTGCAAGAGCGTGTGCATCTCGAGATCCAGGTGGGATGCACGTGGGTGCAGCCGTGACGGCATGTCGATGCTCCCGGTGGAGCACAGCATAGCCCAGTGTGGAGCCCGGGTGGAGGTTTGCAATGATGGCCAAAGGGGAGGGGCCAGCGGACGCGACTGGGGCTACCGGCCCAGAGGGGGCAGTGGACGTAGACGATTTTGTTGGCCCAGAGGGACCAGCAGATACGACAGGGGGTGCTAGCCCTGAGGGACCAGGTGATGTGTCGCCCAAAAGCGGCAAGACGGAGGATGGACTCACCACTCTTCCAGGCAACTGGAAGAACATCGATGAGCCAGAGTGAACAAGGTCGTGGGAAAACAGCTCCTCAAAGAACAGGGCATCACAAAATTTGATGATGTTGTGCCGAGAGGGATCCCAAAAGAGCCAGGCTTTGGACTGATGAGAGAAACTGAGGAAGGTGCAAGGACACCCGCAAGGGGCGAGCTTGTTGCCTTGCAGCTGGACGAGTAGCCACACAATAGCCACGCAGCCCCGGGCAGAGTTCAGCCCGCAAACTGCACCAGTGCTGGTATGGAGTGGACTGACGGGGAAGGGATCCGTGGGGAATCCGGTTCCATACCCACGTCATGTAGGCCATGGCTTTGAAGTAGAATGCATCGGAGAGGCCACACTCGGCCCGCATGATTCGGACGGCTTCAGCCATGGTGCAGTTCAACCGCTCAGAGACGTCGTTCTGGGCTGGTGTGTAAGGCACCGACATCTCGTGATGGATACCGCGGGAGGCAAGAAAAGTTTAGGTCTCTCCCATGTACTCACCACCGCGATCAGAGTGAAAGCGGGGAAGATATCAACCACACTTGCGCTCCGCACGGACAAGCCAGTCCTGAATGGCAAGATCGACATTGCTTTATTGCCAAAGGTAGAAGACCCATTGGTAATAAGAGTAGTCGTCAGTGAGGGTGAGGACATAGCGTCCATGCTCCATGATAGGCTCGGTAGGGAGAGGGCCCATGACATCGGAATGGACCAATTCCAAAGGGGCAAACGCATGGGAGAAAGAGAAGGGGTATGTGGATTAGTGCATCTTACCCTGAGCACAATCAATGCACTCTGTGGGGAAAAGCCAAGGGAAGGCGTCCGGATCAAGGCCCTTGGCCGGCTGGGTGTGGAGCATGCTAACTACGACAACAGAGTGGACGTGGCAAAGGCGACGGTGCAAGAGACGTGTGTGCTGTGAAGAGAGCGTGCTGGTGACAAACACATGGCCTCTGGCTGCCGATGGGGAGGGAATAGTAGGAGGAGAGGACAGACGAGGCACGTGCCACAGGTTGCCATGGGCAGTGGCATGCAGAACAATAAGACCAGACAGACGTAACGAAAGAGTGCCAACGCCACGCGAGTGCAAAACTTCTATGCTCATGCGGTCAATGGCACTGAAAAAAAGGAGGCTGAGCTCAAGACTTGGGACAGAGAGGACATCGGTCACAAAAACATCACCTGCCGGACCACGGAAATGAACTACGCCGATGCCATAGACAGGTGACACCTGTCCGGAGCCCATCCAGACACCGGACACAGCGCCAACAAGACCAAGCACACTGAAGGCGTTGCGAGAGGCCGTGATGTGATGTGTGGCCCTGGAGTCGATGATCTAGGTCACGGTAGGGTCCTAGACCGGAGTCGCTAGATAGCTAATAGTCACATGGGAGCAAGCAAGAAACGCGGATGCGGTGGACGGTGGCACAAACCGAGACTGCCAATCATCAAGCCACACGACATTGTCATAGAGAGGGGCAGAAGAGAACACTGGAGACAAAGAAACAGACAAGGAAGCAGGTCGCGGCAGTAGCTCAGTCACAGTCATGCACGGTAGGACAGACGGGCAAGAGGTGACGCAACTTGCACTACCCTTTGGGGGGAGCGCGAGGCAGGCCGATCCGGAACACAATGAACTGCTCCAACTGACGCTCACGGGTCGACGGTCCGGGAGTGTAGACTGAGTGCGGAGTGATAGCGCCGGAGCCCGGATAGCATGACTCCATTAGTAATGGAAATGGAGGCGCCAACGGTTGCGCATGATGATGCTGCTGTGGAGCTGGCGAAGGCGGGACCAGTGTGGTCATCGAAGGAGTGGAGCGGCTAGACGGGGTGGAGCCATCAGGGCTAGTGATAGCGAAAATGGTAGAGGCGAGACGGCGCTCACGCTGGACATGCATGGTGGTGATGACGTGCGCCTCATCCTTCGGTTGCGGGCACGTGTACCACCCATGTCCCAGCTGGCCACAGTTGTGGCAGACCGAGCCACCACCACTCGACCCAGTCGGCTGTTGTTGCAGCTGCTAGCGCTTACCCTTCTTACCCATGCACTTGTTCTTCCCTGAAAATGAGGAGTTTGTGGATGTAGCTGCTACAGGGAAAGCGACGGCCACGGAGGCAATGGCAGGGGAGGCGTGGGCCTTTGTGCGCTGGATGCGTGACTCCATGCGAGCTTCCTCAATCTTGAGAAAGAGCTCCTTTGCCTAGGGCATGAGTGTGCCCTGGGCCGCCATGGTGGAGAGAACGTCTTGGATATAATGGAAGAAAACATTGGCGTACGCATCGGTGGCACCACGCTTGATGGTCACGAACGTGGCCAGAGGTGGTGGAGCAGAGGTGCCTAGGTGACGGAGGATGTCCTCCACCCGTTGCTAGTAGGAGGTGACCGTCTCAGTCCCCCCCATGTGCAGGGAGTTGAACACCCAAAGCAGAAGGCTGGTCTCAGACTCGCTAGATAGGTGATGGGGACGGGTGAGGACGTGCCACGCGGCTACAGGTTCTAGAGTCTCGCCAGTGGTGAAGTCGCCTAGGAAGGGCTCAATGGCTAGGCGTGATGCCAGAGGAGCGACTAGGACAAGAGCACGTATGGCATGACCAACATCATACAGCTGGTCAGCCTAGGTGGAGTCGTACGGAAGACTGTAGTATGCCCATAAGCCCTCACCCTGTGCCCAGATGTGGAAGGTATGCTCCAAGCTCCATAACTGTTTGCCGGCCTAAAGCGACGGGGGCGGGGTCTCAAAGTCATTTGGCCTATGGTCGGCACCCAGAGTGGGGCCAAGGATTGAAGTCACTGTCTACTGCTAGCGCAGGGTCTGCTGCTATGCTCGGTAATGCATACCATCAGACATAGAGGAGCTATCATGCCCAAGAGGAAGGAAGGGTGACAGGGCACTGGTGTGTGTATGTGGTGCCAGCCGCTGCAATGCTTCAAGTTGCTGTATCAGTGCGGCAACGTTTTGTTGAATGGCTACCAGTGGATCGGAAGAGCCGGCGACAAAGCCTCTGGACTTCTGTTGTTGTTTTTGCTGCTACTGTTGCTGCTGTTGCTATTGTTGCTGGTGTTGTTGCTATAAATGCTGCTAGTGCTACTGCTACTACTACTGCTATTGCTGTTGTACCTACTGTAGTTGTTGCAAGAAAGGGGAGCTAGGGGTCCCTACAACGGAGGAGGACCCCTCTCCTCTGGGGCTCTTAGCCATAGTGTTCTTTGTTCTCCTTCTATGTTTTTCTATACTACTGATGTTAGTGGTGGCATCAATATTGATGTCAGCCTAGAATGGCTGACATCAGCGGCTCCTGGTGCGTTATCTATAGGGTTGTTATTGTAATTTTTTTGTTCCTAATGTCAGTAGTGACGTCAACAGTGATGTCAGCTGAGGATGGCTGACATCAGCAGGGGTTGTTGCTAGAGTCGTTGTTGTACTAGCAACATGGCAATTGTTGCTATTGCTGTAGTTGCTAATGTTGCCGCTGCTTCTACTATTGTTGGTCTGGTGCTGTAGCTGTTGCTACTGCTGCTATTGCTGTTGCTGCTATTGCAACTATTGTTACAACAACGGCTACTACTACCGCTACAGTTGGTACTACTATTGCGGCTGCTGTTGTAGCTGCTCTTGCTCCTAATGAGCTGCTACGTGCTGCTACGACTGTTGTGGCTGCTATAGCGACTATGGTGGTGATTTTAGCCGTTGCAAGGCCACGTGCAGGGTGGCGGATTTTCTTAGCCCTTTTTCTTCGTTCGTCATAGTGAGCTCGTTGCTCGTTGGGAGCGGTGAGCTCTCTACTCTTTTCTTGTTGCTTGCTACAAGCTTTGAGAAGCAAGCTCACTGCTCGCAGCTCGCTACTCGTTGCGGTTAGCAAGCAGTTGTAGGTGCTGGCCTCTGCTGCCGTTGTTGCTGCTGGCTGTTGCAAGCTGTTGTTGGCTGCTACTCACTACAACTGCTACTACAGTTGGCTGCTACTGCTGCTCGCTGCTTGTGCACACTACACCTGTTGCGAGTTATTGATACTGTTACTGCTCGCAGCTGTTGCACACTGCTGCTGCTGCGAGGTGCTGCTACTGGCTGTTGCTACTTCTTGTCGGTGCAGGCTACTGTTGCTGCGAGCTAATGCGGGTTTTAGCTACTGTTGGCTCCTACTTCTGCGCGCAACTGCTGCTGGTTGCTACTACCACTGCTCCGTGTTGCCACTACTCGCTCTTGTTGCAAGCTGATGTTGCTGTTGCAGGCTGTTGTTGCTACTTGCAACACGCTCACACCTTCTTGACGTTGCAACGTCCGTCATCGTCATAGTGCATAACGTCGTTGGCCGCTCACATGCTTGCGTCACGCGTGGGGGTCAGTGCTGCCGGAAAAATCCGGTAGCAGTTCCCCTGGCCCAGTGGCCGTGCGGAAAATTTTGCCGCCGCCACCATGTTGGTCAATGCTGCTAGAAAATTCCTGCATTTCCCCTGCACTTGCACGTGTGGGGGCCGCCCGCGTTGTCTGGCACCTGTACGCCACTCTTCTGCTACTACTGTTGTGCTCTAGCTCTGATACCAAGCTAGAATTCCTAGGCAGTAAGTTGGGGCAGCAACGTTTTTGATGCAACGTGCAAAGTTCAACGCTCGTTGCTTAGTCAACTGCCCCCACAGTGTGCTATTGTAGAATCTATGTCTGAGTACTCTCGGTTTGTTCCTGAGAGATTTGAGCGCTAGTGTTAGCGCCAAAAAGCAATAAAGATTTAGAAAGAACTGAATAAGGATCAAGAATAAATAGCAATGGGAGATCCCTCCAAGTTCTAGCTCCCCCCTTTCTCTGGAGTGCTTGTTACACAGATAACCAGCCAATCAGAAGATAGACCTATTTTGTGGCAAGCAGGGTTTTCTCGGTCAGCCCTGCCAGATGGCCGACAGCCCACAACCTGGGCGTCGTCCGTTTTTCCTGAAAACTAGACCATACCATAATACCGACGCTCCAAACGCAATCAAGCAGTTGGAATCGGCAAGAAAAATAGCAGTGAGGAGTTATGGCTGCCCGAACCCAGGCAGCGCCTACACTTGTCCCTGGTGACAACAATGCCACGCTAGCATGAGATTTGGACCCTAAGCAGAGCACGACGCTGCAGACGCAATGATATAGTCAGATCGAGCACTGGACGCATGCACACACCATCCGCAGTGGCAGTGACCCTCGGGGGCCTGACCGTCAAGGAGGCCTGCCGATGGAGCTTAGCACGTCCCCGGAGGGAGGAGGCTCGAGCGAACTACGTGTACTCCTCAGCGTACATTGGCTCCACCAGACGACACTCCAGCAGCGTCAAGTATCACCGTCAATCATCAGTACGCCAATGTACACAAGCCAAGAGGACACAACAGAGCACAATGAGAGATGTGAGAAAAAACCAACACTGCTCATGTCTTTGTTGACAAGGAGATAAAGTGTAACCGTCAGCAACGAGTATTTCATGTGCATGAATCAGGATCTGTTTGTACTTTGAGGAAGTGTTTTGCCAACCTGTTGGCTACCGTTCCCCATGCCTCCATACCCATGACTCTTGCTTGACAGCGGCTCTTGAAGACAGAAAACCATATCCATCTAGGGGAGCCCGTAGACATCACGACGTACCTCCAGGTCATCGGGTCACTGATGTTCCTTGGTACTACTACGTGTGCTGACGTTGTGTTTGCTGTCAACCTCTATTTGTAGTTTTCCCAGTGTCTGTGTTGCCTCCATCTTGAGGCGACGTTGTGTATCATCTAATACGGTGTGTCCTCTCCCCATCTATGCTTGTGTTTTCATTCGCAACCCTTTATCGTGGTCGATAGGTACACGTGCAGTCATTGAGCCCCGGATTGCGACGCGCTTGGCTGATGAGGGTACTTGCCCTTATTGCCAGATCTGTAGTCTCTTGGAAGAGCGACAAGAAAGGTTGTGTTGCGCGCAGCTCGACTGAGGCCGAGTCTGTCGCCTTGGGAGCTGGTGTCTGTGAGAGTATCTAGTTGTCTTGTCTCATGCAGCAATTGTGCCAACCAATGAAATTGCATGATGCTTTGCTGCAACAATTAGAGCACATACCACGCTGCTGAGCACAATGGCATGTATCACACTCACACAAAGCACATCAAGATCGAGCATCACTTACTCTGCAAATGCATCGCTTGTGGGGAAGCACGCCTCATTGGTGTTGACACGCCATAGCACCGTGCTGACTTTCTCGCAAAGGCCCTCTGCAATGGCAAGTACAAAGTTGCAGTGCATGATGTTGGCCTTCAGTCCCTCCGTGGTGATCCTGGTTGACCTTTGCCTACCTCTTTTGTGCATTGTCCCTCTTTGGTTCTTATGACTTCTCTTGTGGCTCCTTGTTGCTTG
>SZWC01027511.1:19586-30030 GCA_023375785.1 Penium margaritaceum | reverse complement strand
GAGAGAGAGAGAGAGAGAGAGAGAGAGAGAGAGAGAGAGAGAGAGAGGCTGTGGGGTGAGAAAGAACTGGAAGCGAGAACAGAAAGCAGGGCAGAGCAGCAGGAAGAGGGGAGGAGAGCGACGTCAGCTACTGCTATTGCGCTGCAGCAAGACGCGCAAGCTACGCAATGGCTACTTCTGCTCCTACTGCCAGTAGCAGCGCAAACTCCGCAACACTGCTGCTGGTGTTACTCACTGCTCGCGCTATGCTTCCAGTCTGCACACAGCTACATTTGCAAGATGCAGGCTTCTAAGTGAAAGTGGCAGCCGCCACCGCTCTTGCGCACTGCGCACTGCGCAATGTTACTACCACTGCTCATGCTGCTGCACACTGCACAATGCACGCTGTTGCTGCTGCATAGCACTATCAACGCGATGCAGCTGTGGCTGCTGCTACTTAAGGATGGCGACGCCTGCGGATGCCACACTGCGACCTAGCTGCTTGCGTGCTGCTTGCATCCGCCACATGACTACTGATGCCAACACAGTTACAGCTACATGGTACTGCTGCTGCACGATGCATGTTGCTGTATGCGGTTGCAACAGGCTTGCACGCGGCTGCAACTTACACTCCTGTCAGAAGGTATTGCTTTGTTGATTAGCCGTTGTTGTCGCATTGGTGGTGTTCCTTATGCCGCCAATATGGCAGCTTGAACAGAACCCGATGGACTCCCATGTACCATTACATATAAAAGTAGCTTGAAGCCATACTTGTTGTTGTGGCAGACACGTTTTGCCGATCCTGATGAATTCAGTCTACGTGGCGCCACGTGGCGCACCTCAGCTTCGTGACCTGTTCTGCTGCTTTGTTGTTCACACGGCCCCCTGTGCTCTGATACCATGCTAAAATGAGTCTAGGGCATGCAGGCCCATGCTGGATAAGACATGAGCTCTGGTGGTGAGCGGGAGAAAAGTAGTGCCAAGATTTGGCTAAATCTGGAATGAATCGATTAAGAATTAAGGAGGGGAAAACAATGAGCACTGCTGAGGGTTTATGTACAAGGGACTGGCGGCTAGCCCACCAGGCCCCGTCATCCCCGTTGCACCAAAAGGCACGAACGGGGAATATGCATGTCATAGAGCATGAAAGCAACAATGGAGGTCTCCCGAGGCATCGGAACCGTCAACCGGGTGCCCAGGTCTCGACCGACAAGAAAATATGCGATGTACCCCAAATGTATCCAAAATCTACAGTGATACACTAGCATCACCGACTAGCAAGGCGAGACAAGTTAATGCCTCCCAAGACGCCGGAACATGTAACTGGGAATCCGAGTCTCAGCCATATGCAAACTATACACGTCTGACAAGGGGCCAACAATACTAGACCAATCAGTACTGGGTCTCCCGAGGTACCGGTACAGACCACCAGGTACCCGGGTCTCGACCATGGAAAGAGTGCATCACTTGTCAAAGACTATGCTGTGAAATTCTATGGGGTCTCCCGGTGTACTGGCACAAACCACCAAGTGCCCTGGTTTCGACCACCGAGAAAACTCTACTAAACACGTCTGGGTAAACTGAGATGCTAGAATGCACCATACATGTCACGGAAGGATATGTAGTCACTGGAGAACCCGTGGACCCGTGGAGGGTGGCCCAACGCAGCAGGGCCCAACGGGTAATGTAATCACTCGAGAACCATCAGCTCAAACTACGAGGCTCTCCCTAAACAAGGCTACGTGAGAGCTCAAAGCCCATGCACCAACACTCCCCTTAGGCTGCAAGAGCTGTCGACAAGGTACCAGCTGAGAAGATACAAATACTCCCCCGTGATGAGAGGGTGCTGAGAGCATGAGCGCCAACACCAATGTGCTAGGATGGATCTGCTCCCCCTGCATGCGGAGGGCTGTGAACCTATCGCCTATAGATAACGCTGCATCTCCTCATGGCTGGAGATGTGAATACGTCATCAGAGATATGAGGATGAGGCTACAGTGGCTACCATGTACACAACTCGCTCATGCACAGTCTAACGCCTGTCACTCACCACATGGAAGCTGCCAGAGATCCCAACTAGTAGGATCCTGGGTATCACTCTCATCAGACTCAGAGGGTGCAGGAGTGGAGAAGACGCTGCCGAATGCTCCATGGCTGAGAGAGGAGAGAGAAGCTGATACCCCCACATCTGGGGGGTGCCAGAGGTCCCAACCAGCAGACTCCAAAGCAGTATATGTGGAGAGGATGGTGCTGGAAGGTCCTTGGGTGGAGGGTGGAGACGGAGCCAGGTCTGTGTTTGTGGAGCTCGTCACTGCAGGCGATGTAAGAACTGCACACTCCAACTAGCGCAGGTACTCCTCTGCTGTGACCAACTCACCCTAGAGACAAGAGGCACGAAGGCGCAGATCGACATGATCCTCTGGTGTGACTGTGTGAAGCTCAAACTCTACATCCTCGAGCACCGCGACCACCTCACTGTAGGTGGTGGACAAGGAGTCAACCACTCTACAAAACACAACCACCTCCATCTCTGATGTCCAAAGCTGAGCAACTATGGGTACGGTGCCTCCTAAAGAAACACATCTCAAAGCATCTAAGGACTGTGACAGAAGGTCACCTGAAGTACACGAACGAGGGACAATCTCTGTGGCAGGAGGCGTGAACGGCTCGAGAGTGAAGAGGAATGGACCAGGTATCGAGAAGGATGATGGGGGTGAGCTGAAGGCTATCCCAAGGCTGTCCGGGGTGTCGTCACTGCTCACTACCTCAGGATCCATAGCGTGTGAGTCGCTGTCCGAAGGTGCTGTGGAACTGGACTCAGAGTCATGTGGGTCCACTGCAACCCTTTCTGAGCATTCGGCCAGTGCATCCTGTAGTGCACGCAACCACTCCTCTGCATCCCTCAGCTCACACTCTCTAGTCATCTGTATGTAATCGCTCCTCCCCATGTACCCAATGAAGATGTCACTTGGAACATCCTGTGGTGGAGGGGCATCGCCAGACAATGGCTCTCGAATGGTAGCGAGGTAAGTCTCCTGCGCACTTATCTGGGAGCGCATCTCGTCCTCATCAGCTCGGCATCTCAGACAGTAATGACTCAGTGCTGTCAAACTGGTGAATGGAACCGACCCTGTAGTCAGTACCATAAGTGTGTGAGACGCAAGTGCCCTCCCTAAGATCTCACACGTTAGAAAGGTGTCTCTATCAGCTGCTACACGATCGCTAACAACTGAGGGGACAGTAGACACAGCTGATGTGGTCGATGTAGTTGAGGCTATCGATGAGACTGCTGCTAACGGTGTAGCTGATGCTGCTGATGCAACTAATGTTGACTTTGGGGATGATGCTGCTGATGCAGCTGATGCTACAGATGTAGCAGTTGCTGTTGATGCAGCAGATGCTGCCAATACAGCAGATGCTGCCAATACAGCAGATGCTGCCAATACAGCAGATGCTGACTGTGAAGCTGGTGGTGCTGATGTAGCTGGTGCTCATGATGTAGCCAGTGCTACTAATGAAGCTGGTGCTGCCAATGTAGCACATGGAACTGATGCTAGAGGTGCTCTAGATGATGTCGATACAGTAGATGTAGTTGATGTCCCAATAAGTGATGCTGCAAAGGTTGTAGGTGCTATCGTTGAGGCAGAGGATGGAGCTGATGCAGCATCTGGAGCACATGATGATCCTGAAGGCGCCGGCACCTCCCATGCAGAGGATCATGATGAAGACGATGTGGTTAGTGCAGCCAACGTGGCTAGCAGGGCTGGTGTGGAAGATGAAAGCGCTGCAGGGGCATCAGATACAGCTGGTACCGTCGGCACTGAGGATGTAGAAGATGCAACTATCATAGGCACTTTTGTAGTACTTACTACTACCAAAGGTGTCGATGCAGCTAATGGGGTCAATGTAGCGGATGAGACTAACACTAAGGACAAAGCCGAGAGTCCAAATGACGCTGATGCTGCGAAGGCTGTGGATGTTGTGGATGACGTCGGTGCTGGCAATGCAGCTGATGCAGCAGATGGGACAGCTGCTAGAGGAGGTGTAGCTATCACAGCCGATGCAACTGGTGCTGTAAGTGAGGCAGGTCTGTAGGAGGGGCTGATGCCGATGAAGCTGTGGATGCAGCAGATGATGCCGATGCTGCGGCTGCTGGTGAAGAAGTAGATGGAGCAGATGGTACTGCTGATGCAGCTGTCACAGCTGATGCAGCTAGTGATGTAAACACAATAGGTTTTGAAGGAGAGGCTGATGCCGATAAAGCTATAGATGCAGCAGATGACGTCGATGCTGCGGCTGCTTGTGAAGAAGGAGATGGAGCAGGTGGTACTGCTGGTGTAGCTGTCACATCTGATGCAGCTAGTGATGAAAACACAGCAGGTACTAAAGGAGAGGCTGATGCCGATAAAGTTGTAGATGCAACAGATGATGCCGATGCTGCGGATGTAGAGAGGAATGATGCTGCTGATCCTGCTAGAGATGTACACGCTACAGAGGATGCTGATACTGGCGCTGCAACAGGTGGGACAGCCCTTTCAGCAAGTGCACATACACCAGCTGATGTAGCTGGTTCTATAGAGGATGCAGGAAGCATGGATGTGGACTGTGTGGCTGATACTGCTACTGCTGCTAAAGCTATAGAAGCTGGAGAGGACGTTGCTGCAGGCGATGCAACAGGTGGGGTAGCCCATGCAGCAAGTGCAGATGTACCAGTTGATGTAGCTGGTACTGTAGAGGATGCGAAAAGCGTGGATGTAGACTGTGTGGCTGATACTACTACTGTTGCTAAAGTTGTAGAAGTTGTAGAGGACGCTGTTGCAGGTAAGGCTGCACACCGAATCTGATTCCCGAACCCTGACTTGGATTCATATTGGTGAGTTCAAATCCAAGGGTGGATTCGGATTCGTGAATCCGAGACCCAGATTTGCGAATCCTTGTGGATTCACGAATCCATCGAATCTTTTAGTTTTAAATTCAATTCAAGTCCATGTGACACGAGGAGAATTGCACTTCACACGCTCAATTTAACTCCATGTGACATGAGGAGAACTGCAATTCACTCACTCAATTCATTTCCATTTGACATGAGGAGAATTGCACTGCATGGAAAAGTCTATTGTGCAGTTGTACTTTTTGCATTCAACTTCAAAATGCAAGGGAATCTTGTGGCCAATGACAATCTCAAATGTGACATGTAAGCACAACTCCACTTTCACTTGCATGACGGCATGCCTGCCCTGCCTAATCGACCGCATGATGGCATGCCTGCTCTTCCTCAATGAACATTTATCATGCTTCTGCCTCAACACCACAGGCACTGCCAGGAGCTCCATTGTCCTCTCCCACATCAGCAACGTCCTCGTCGTCAACCTCATCCCCGTCTTCGTCATCACCATTCTCCTGCAGAGCCACGTGTGCTGCACGGAGGACAAGGTTGAGACGTTTCTCTTCAGCTTCCAATTCTGGTGCCACTTCTCCGTTTGGAGCCACTGGAAAGTCTGTAAGTGCCGGGTCGTTCACCCACGACTTCAGCATCATAAGGTTCTGAATCGTCAGGTCAATCAGGCTCTGTCCGAAGTCTGTAATGACGTGGCGGCCTAGTGAGAACAGCCTCTCGGAAGGTGTACTTGTTGCCGGGATTGCAAAGAGGTCCAAGGCAGCAAGATGGAACGTGGGGAGTTGAGTCTTGTTCTTCCTCAAGTACTTCAGAATGTTGCACCCGCGGCCCTTCTTCTCCTCCTTGGCCCACGCAGCCACCTCCAGCTCCAGTGAGCTTGGCTGGGCCTGCACTTGGTCCTGGTCGTCCTAAGCAAACATGTCGGCGGCTGCATCCTCGAGTGCAGCCTCCAGCAGATTCTGGTTGGCGCTGATGCGCTGGCTTCGACGCAGGGCTGAAGTGGCACCATCTCGGTTTTGTTGTTGAGTCTCTGCATACATATAGAAAGACATTGTTCCATTTGTTCATAAGTGTATGAGTTTTGTGCATTGCTACCACATTGCATATGCTTCATTGATGGAACATCTAAGCCAAAACGGACTGCTACATGTGAAACATGTAACCAAGTATCACCTGCAGTTGCAGGTGTTGCCGCAGATGATGATGTAGCTGCAGCAACCTCGCCCTGGCTTGCTGTGCCGGATGCTGCCTGCACTGACATGTCTGCGGCTGCCGCATCAAGGGCTGATGTAGAGCCTCCTCCGCCTCACGTTGTTGCAGAACTCTCTCGTTGTAGGGGCGCAACATTTCCACCACCTTTAGCTGCAGTTCCGCGGCTGTGTTGATGCGATCTTAGGTTGGACGCGCTCGTAAAAGCGCAACCTGAAGCGTGGATCGCATGCCATTGCCAGCACGTGCCGTTCTGTCAGCAGCTTGACATACTTGTCCAGTTTGGCGATGCACGCGACAATGCCATCCTTCAGCTCCAGGAGGAGCTGCTCCTTGCAGTCCAGGTGGCCAGCGTTTCCCCTGCGCTTGCTCTTCTTCTCGGCTGCCAGCGCCTTCACCAACCAGGCCTGCATCTTCTCCAGCAGCGAAGCGTTGAAGGGGATGACATGTGAAAGGATGGGGTATGTGGAACCTGAAATATCATCCATGAAGCTTTTGAATGGCTTCAGGATGATGGTGACCTTGGCAATGAGATCCCAGTCGTCAAACTTCGGCTTCAGTGCAGCACCATCACGGCCGAAGTCCATCAGCCAACCCTCCAGCACGTCCTTGAGGCCGATGACGCACTCACACATATCGACCGCACTGTTCCACCTCGTTTCAGTTTTGAGGTGGAGGGAAAGGTACTTCACGCCCGCCTCCTTTGCTGCCTCCATCAAGGACTCCTCTCAGGTCGGGGTCCTGGTCACAAAGATAGCGATCGCCCGAACTTGCCCGAGGATTGCGCACTGTTCCACCTCGTTTCAGTTTTGAGGTGGAGGGAAAGGTACTTCACGCCCGCCTCCTTCGCTGCCTCCATCAAGGACTCCTCTCAGGTCGGGGTCCTGGTCACTAAGATAGCGATCGCCCGAACTTGAGAAGGTCTCTGACGGCCAGGTTGATGACATGGCCAAGACACTATATGTGGCCAGCTTTTCCAAAGGAGTTGTTGTGCGGGATGAGGTGCTGGTCGATCATGGCGTCGTTCGTTGATTCGTTGTCCACTGTGAGACAGAAAAGTCTGTCCCACAGACCCCACTGCTGCAGCGCGTTCTTGAGGAGGA
Organism: Penium margaritaceum; assembly: GCA_023375785.1. Classification (NCBI taxonomy): domain Eukaryota; kingdom Viridiplantae; phylum Streptophyta; class Zygnematophyceae; order Desmidiales; family Peniaceae; genus Penium; species Penium margaritaceum. The sequence goes on along the minus strand of SZWC01027511.1, from coordinate 22,842 downwards.
GGTACAGGTTCTCGGCAGTAGCATCACGGGCGATGGCGGGGAAGGCGAGCGCAATGGCGCCGATCTTGTAGTTGTGGTCAATCCAGTGGCCGGTGATTCCCAAGTACTTCGTGTTGTTGATGGCTTTCCAGCCATCCGTGGTGAAGCTGATGGCGCTTGTCACAGTGCCAAAGAGGACTTTGATGCGCGCACGGTATGCAGGAGCAGCCACCCGGATGAGGCGGGCGAACGTCATTCGCCCGGGGAGACTCGCAGCAGGATTAGCATGCGCAAACGCTTTGGTGAGCCAAAACAAGTCCATGGAGCTGAAAGACAGGTTCTTGTCGACGAGATTTTTCCAAAGGAGGCTGAGGAAGACGAGACCCACACCAGCAGCACCACAAGACACAGGAGTGTTTTCAGGATTCGTTGCTGCGACCTCCGCGTCTCCTTCTGCCGCGGCCATCCGTGTGTCACACAATTTGCTTGCGGCCACCATCGCCTTAAGCTGGACGTGCCTGTCCTTGTGCACCTTGCGGAGGTGCTTCCACATGGCTGACGTAGCCCCATCTTTGCAGCTGATCGTCACGGGGTTGTTGGGATGCCTGATGCAGAGGAGGCAAATGGCGCGTTGGGAATTGTTGCAGACCTTTTTGAAGCAGCCCCACACGACGGAGTCCCGACGCTTACGCTTGTCCCCGATCTGTTCCTCCTCTGCATCATCCTCGGAGTCGGACGCCGGGTCGTCCTGGACAGCGGGCACGTGAGTGGGGGCCTCATCGTCAGCCGTGGTGCTCTCGGTGCTAGCCGACGATTGTCGGACATGAATGCTGGCTTACCACTCTGTTTGGGCAGTTTTGAGTGTTTCTGTTCATTCTACGGCGTGCCCAATCCTAGTCAGCATTCAGATCACCTAGACGGAGTAGGTGATGGCACTGACCAAGACTGCCCGTCCAACGGTTGAGGAGCGGAATCTGCGAATCTGCTAAGCCGGAATGCTCAAGCTTAGCTTTTGCCACATGGTGATGCACGTATGACAGGTGAGGAGCGCCGGACTGATCGTTTTGGTTAGGTTTGGTCCACGTGTTCGGTTGTAGCTACCTAGGAGGGGATTTCGACCAATGGACTGCATGTTTATGATGGCGCCCACATGCATGCCTACGGCCAACAGCGGTGGAAGTGTGATTACGCGGCATTGTGGGAGGTCCAAAGCCATGCTTTGGAGTTCGAAATCCGCCGCTTCGCAAGCGTCGCGATCGAAAGTGTCAGAAGGCCGGATGTGAACCGAACCAGGTCTCGGTTTCCAGGCTCCCTGGGAACAGGATTTGAACCAAGGATTCGTGAATCCCATACAAGACCCGACCCTGGATCCGAATTCGTGAATCCGGATCCGGATTTGGGATTCGTGAACAGGATTCACGAATCCTTGGATTCGTGTGCAGCCTTAGCTGCAGGCGATGCAACAAGTGGGGCAGCCAGTGCAGCAAGTGCAGCTTTACCAGCGTATGCAGCTGGTACTGTAGATGATGCGGTGCATGTGGATGTAGACTGTTTGGACGTGGCTGATGCTGGTACTACTGATGGACCTACTCTAACATATGCAGTACAGGGTGCTCCTGCTCCATCCTCGGCGCTCACTGGTGTAGTCGACGTCAAAGTGGACGGATGCACAAACACCCCCCCTCAACCGGTGCAACGACAGGAGCCGGTGGAGATGAAGACGTGCCGAAGACAAGACAAACAGGACGCGCTAGGCAACAACGACGTCGTCGGGCGACGGCGCCGTTGTGGGTAACGGACGAATGAGGTAGATCCGTTTGCTCTGGAGTGAGAGGGGACTCACGAGGCAGGAGCCAGGGTAGATGCCACCCACTAGGGCGTAGGTGACACTCGCGCCAACGGTGGCGTTCATCATCACAGAAGTGACATGGTAACCCACAAAGAGATGGATCCTGTCGGGGAGGAAGATGACCAATCCGATGAGAGTCAAGATGGTGAGGATAGAGAATACCGTGTCCCGGCGGTGTAGAGACCAACCACGGGAGTGGTTGGAGAGTAGCATCACTGAAAGGTGGTGCTGGCAGCCACACATCAATCCATGAAGGTGGAGGATGATGCGGATGAGTGTGGAGAGTCTCCCGTCTTGGTGGTGACGAGAAAGACCACGGAGAAGGCTGACCAGTGGGTGGAGGTGGTCCGGGCACCAAGCCGGCAGGCTCATGGCATGCGTAGGCGTGTAGAGCGCCAGCTCTGGTTGGAGTAGAAGTCGTCCAAAGAGGAAGCTGGCCAGGGTACCCTGGAAAAGGTGATGCCTGAGGGTGGGTCAGAGTGCCAGTGGGCTGGTGACATGGCAGGGTGAGAGGAACGCTCTCTCCTGGTGGTGAAGGAATCGACCACAGAAGTGAATGGCCAACACCACCGTGAGGTTGTGGCGCCGGTGGTGTGATCACCGTGCCCGAAGGCAACCCATGATGGGAGTGATCGTGGGAGATGCTGGGCCCCGGCGGTGTAGAAATTGACCACGGGTGCACATGGCCGGGATGACCAGGTGGAGGTGGTCCCGGCTGCGGCCTCAGTGGGTCTGAGGGTCGCGGATGAAGAGAGTGAGAGTGCAGAACACAATCAGTAGGCAATGTAGAAATGGCATGTGTGAGGTAGGGGCCAGGAGGTGGCCCCGGCCATGGGAACATTGTGCCAAAGGGGATAGTGAGATGAGATGGGGATGAGAGGTGCTGTTATTGTCCTGAGGTCAGGCAAAGAGGCGGGAAAGAGCCTGAATACTGGTTGAAAAAGAGAAAAGGTTGCATTGAATGGTAGAGCTGCTTGTGCTAGAAAGAGGATGAAAAAGAAAAGGAGAAGGATATAGGAAATCCCCCCTGTTGTTAAGGAGAAAGAAAAGAAAGAAAGAAATAAGTAGACAAATAAATGAAGAAAGAAAAAAGAAAGAAAGTAAGTAGGTTTTTTTGTTTTATAGAAAAGGTACAGAAACACCCCCGGGTTGATCGAGTTCCCAGGGTTGTCTCGATTGCCCTTGTGGCCTGTTTTGTTTTTTTTTGTGTGGTTGGTGTGCCCGTGTCAAATCCGGCGAGGGTAACCGATGAATCCCGACAACCACCCACAATCGCGTGGGTGATTTCACACCCACACGAAAGTCGTGGGTAGATTTTTCTAGAGAGGTACCGACGGCGACGAACCGAAGAGGATGACATCAGTAGAGCTGCAAGGGAGCAGGTCTGTGAGAGTGAGCGAGAGAGAGAGAGAGAGAGAGAGAGAGAGA
>SZWC01027511.1:0-19402 GCA_023375785.1 Penium margaritaceum | reverse complement strand
AGAGAGAGAGAGAGAGAGAGAGAGAGACATATACATATACATATACATATACATATACATATACATATACATATACATATACATATACATATACATATGCATATACATATACATATACATATACATACACATATACATATACATATATATACATATACATATACATATACATATACATATACATATACATATACATATACATATACATATACATATACATATACATATACATATACATATACATATACATATACATATACATATACATATACATATGCATATACATATACATATACATAAAAATATACATATACATATACATATACATATACATATACGTATACGTATACGTGTACATATACATATACATATACATATACATATACATAGACATATACAAATACATATACATATACATATACATATGCATATTCCTATACATATACATATACATATACATATACATATACATATACATATACATATACATATACATATACATATACATATACATATACATATACATATACATATACATATACATATACATATACATATACATATACATATACATATACATATACATATACATATACATACACATATACATATACATATACATATACATATACATATACATATACATAGACGTATAAATGTACATATACATATACATAAACATATACATATACATATACATATACATATTCATATACATATACATATACATATACATATACATATACATATACATATACATATACATATACATATACATATACATATACATATACATATACATTTACATATACATATACATATACATATACATATACATATACATATACATATACATATACATATACATATACATATACATATACATATACATATACATATACATATACATATACATATACATATACATTATACATATGCATATAAATTATAGATATACATATACATTAGTTTAGTTGAAACTATATTTAAGGGTTTTATACATCAGTTTTAGAGAATGAGATAGGTTTATGTCATGCTTTAGCAGTGTTTTACTTGATTTTGGATATTTTATGCCATCTTTCATTCTTTAATGCAATTTTTTATGAGATATGATATCCTATATGTTCTCATTTTGACATGGTGGTTCTATAGCCATGGATCCGCGCTCGAAATGTTGTTATGCCTATCTTGGGACTAGAACACATGCAATGTTTGTTTGATAGTTTATCTGATCATGAGGATACTCAGAGGGATATCCATCGCGGAATTCTTGACTCCGCGAGCGAGGATCTGGCAGTCTCGAGGTGTTATGGATGGAGGGTGGGGGGGGATGATGTGTCCCCTGCCCCTTTGCGATCATGGGTGTAATATCAACTCCGCGCGATGCTCGATCAGCGACGCATGTCGCTGATCGAGCATGGCAGGGGAGCCGGATACCTCGTTCTTATAGTTTAAAGTGTTGGGTATGGGGGACTCAAAATTTCGCTCATGGATATGGGAGGGTCCGCCCTTCGAGAATGTGGATATGCGGGCTATTTCGCCCTATGCACAAACTGGCCTGGCCGCCTTCGTTTACGCAAGTGTAACCATATACCCAGCGAATTCCCAACAGATCTGTTGTATCTCGTAAGCGCTTGTTAACAACCCCATGTCCAACAATTTTACACATTAAGTCTGATGCACCCACTGGTCATAAAAAATTACCAGTGGGAACGATGCATCCAAGAAAAAAAACCCGTGAACTTTGAATAAAACGTAGCGTCGGAGTGCTGACGTCATAATTGTCCTAGAAAAATAAAAAATCTCCTCGCCATTCTCGAGTAGCGACACACGTCGTTGATCAACCATGGCGAGTGAGCTTGATTCCTCGTTTCTTTCTTTTCTGGTGTTGGACATGGGGGACAAGATTTTGAAACTAGATATGGGAGGGTCAAGCGTGCAATCGCGTGGATATCATGTCTATCTCGCCCCTTGGTTTACCTTCTCGCCCAACCCAAGGACCAGCATTGTCGGACACATTGACGCTAAGGCTCGCATTCGGGGAAAGATCAATGCGAGGCCCCGTTGGTAACCCACACGACTCAAGATTGCCACTCTTTGTGCCACCCGGTAAGGGCACATAGTTCGGAGTCATCAATCCTGCTTTTTGAGTCCGCATATCGTTCGGTTTTTCCTCTCTTATCATCGTGCAAAGAATGATGAACACACAAACCAACAAAAAACAAACAGACGGGGTCTCGGCTAAGCATTCGGTCGCTCATGAGGAATTTTTGATCGTTGACTTTGCCAAATTTCAATCATGAAAAGAGGATGCAATTGAAAGGTCCCCTCGTCGTTGAGATCGACCAGCATGGCATCGCGGTTGTTCAGATCGGCTGTTGAGGCCCTTGCTTTCATGAATTAGTAGAGCGGCGTGCAGTATCAAGTTGCTTGGAGAGTAAGGGCCCTGACGTATCTTGCATGCACCCCTGCCAGCATCCATTTTGGTACCCACGTTTGTGTCTCTCCCTACGTCATTGCCTTTATCGCCCGCATTGCTGCCTGCCTCCCTTCCTCATCCGTGTCTGCTTCTTCATCCTCATCTACACGTGCATACCTGCATATGTCATCACCTAGTACAGTTTCTCCATCATTGGTAACATCATCTCATGTATCTTCCCGTGCACCATCGTCCACGCCATCTGGCACCTCTCCATTCCACCCTGATCCCTTGCTGGTTTCCTCCTCAATAGACCCTATCGCTCCTCCCCTCTCATCCATCCCTGTCCCATACAGTAGGGATCCAAATCATCGCCTGCGTCCCTTGTAGTCTTCCTTCCACTTTGTCCCCTCGGCCGTCCGTGTCCTCTCGTCCGTCTGGCCTGACCTTGGTCCCCACCAGTGACCAGCCTGCTCTTGCCACTGGACAGGATGCACTTGGCCTAGCAGTGGCTGTCGTATAACCCAAGTGAGCAGTGGACTATTCCATGATCGTAGGTGAGTTCTTTTGTCCAGTCGGAAGTAGCTGACTCTAGTCCTTCCATGTCTCACACCTCCTTTGCCAGTGCACTCACTTTGTAGCTAGATTCTCCTACTTGATGCGGACACCACCCACTAGGCTTGCTCTACCCCAGATGCTTCTCTTTGGGAGCAAGCCATGCATGAGGAGCTCAATGCAATCACAGAGCATGGCGTTTGCAACATGGTGGACCACCCACATGGTCGCAAAGCCATTGCTGCACATTGGGTGTTCCGATGGAATTGTAAGCCCAACGGCATGGTTGCGCGCTATAACACTTGCCTCACTGTGAAGGAACTTTTCCAAGTGCCTGGCGTCATCTACGATGCTACGATTGCCCCTATGGGGAAAGTACACCATTGCCAAGGTATTATTGAGCCAGGTGGCCCAACATGACTGGAAATTGCATGAAATGGACATCGAATGCGCATTCTTGTACCTTCGCTTCGATGACGAGATGTACCTCGCTCAGCCGCTTCTCTTTGAGGATGGTACTGGTCGCGTCTGGCACCTTCACAAGACATTGTACGGGTTAAATCAGTCTTTGTGCTGCTAGAACCTTGATGTTTTTGCCACCATTGAGCGCGGTGGCTGCCGTCGCAGTCCAGTTGACCCGACTCCCTGTTGTACCGTTTGTTGTGATCTTGGTCTATGTGGATGATCTTCTTATCACCTTGCCAGATCCCAAGGCTGTCTATGCTGTAAAGGACCTCCTCTAGTGTACGTACAAGATGAAGGATCTCGGCCTTGCTTGGATCTTCTTGGGTATGGAGATTGAGCGTGACCGTCAGCGTCACATGCTCACCGTCCATCAAGCTAAGTATTTCCACACTTAGGGAGAGCAGTTCGCCGACCTCCTCGTTGTTGTTCCCCATGCATCTACGCCTATGAAGCCTACTTGACAGAGACTTTGGATGACCGCTGGCCCTCTGCCGTTGGAGGAGCTGGTGGATGTCACGACCTACCTCCAAGTCAACAGGTCTTTGATGTTTCTTAGAACGACCACACATGTCGATGTTGCTTTCTATAGTGAACTTCTTGTCCTTGTTCTCCCAGTGCCCATGTTGCCTTCATCTTCAGGTGACATTGCGTTTCGTCCGCTATGTCGTGTCCACACTCGTCTCGGCTTGTGTTTTTGCACCTAGCCCTTTACCATTGTTGTTGGATACACAAACATCGATTGGGTCCAAGATCGTGACTTGCGTAGTAGGTCAGGGCACATCTTCCTCATTGCAACAGAATGCGACACTACGATTTCTTCGAAGACCAGACAGGAAGGTTGTGCCACGCACAGCTCAATTGAGGCCGAGTATATCACTTTGGGTACGGGTGTTTGTGAGAGCATTTTGTTGTGTCATCTCATGCATGTGCACCACTCCATCTGTTGTATCACTCTTTGCTGCGACAATGAAATCACTCGTCGCATTGCTGAGCATGATGGCCTGCATCACACTCCCATTTAGTACATAAACATCAAACATCCCTTTGTCCGTAAACTCATCGCATGAGGGGATAAGCGCCTAATTGAACTTGACACCCGTCAGCCGCGTGGTGACTTCCTCACCAAAGCGCTCTGTAGTGGGAGGTTCAAAATGGCTGAGCATGCTGTTGGTCTCTGTTTCATTACATTCAATCACCCGGGTTCTATCTTTGTGTCTTCTGTTCTCGCGTTGCTGTGGCTTCTTGAGGCTTTTTGTGACTTCTTGTCGCGTGGTAGTGTCCAATGCGTGATTATGGCATCTTGCACCTACGGGTCATGGGGTATTGTTACAACATTCTTGGTGATCCCTGGACTTGACCCTATGTGCACATAGGGTTGTTTTCGGTGGCCTGTTCCAAAGGGCCAATTTCTCGACAACATCACTTCTGCTCTTTGTAAAACTAGTTATGCAGAGCTTACTTTTCTACATTTGTTGCTTCTTTCGATTTGCCATTTGGCCACTTGAGTGACCTGTACTGTTGTTGGGATCCGTCCAGGGGTAGTGACGACCACACCTCATGTGTGATGCACTAGATGGGGCTCCTTCACTAGCCTAACACTTGCTTCACTCAATTTTGACCTAGCACTTGTTCTAACTGAGCTTGCAACAAAATCATGACACTTTACTCTCCTCTTCTCACTCTCTCTCTCTCTCTCTCTCTCTCTCTCTCTCTCTCTCTCTCTCTCTCTCTCTCTCTCTCTCTCTCTCTCTCTCTCCCTCAAATCATTTTGCTACTGACACTCACGGTGTGCATCACGCCTGACCGACATGCCTACTCACTGGTCTTTCCCTTTTCTTTGCTCTCTTTTAAGCTCATTCGTTAATCTTCTTGACATTCTACTTAGTACAAGGAGACTTGAGCCATGGCATGTCACTCATTGGGGTCATCCATGCTTCAGCCCGTACACTAGACAAGCTACAGTTAGCACTTTGAGATTAATATTGTATACATAGCATACTGTAACCTCTCGGCTCATGGCCTTTGCCGTGCAGACTCCTGTATAGGCGGAGGGTGCAGAAGACTAGGGGAGCGAACGCACGTCTGGAGATACCGGAGCAGCTGCTACCAGCCACCAGCAACACTTGCGCTGCTCCACACGTGCTCGCTTTCATGTTGACATCAACACTCCAAACCCATCTGGCATCCTCATGATACGATTCGTATCTGTTTCCCAACATCCTAGCCTTGTCTCTTGTTCATGCTTGAACTTCAGTGTATGGGTGACCTAGTTTAGTCCTATGTGTGACCTTGGGTTAGTTTGGACAGCCATAGCCTAGGTTCAAACTCAAATTAGGCATGTGTGCAGGTGTGAGACGTGAAAGCATTTTTGCTTTGATTGTTTTTGTGAGCACCGTTGAGCTTCACTTGCCGGCCGACGGGTAGGCTCAACTAGCGAGCTCCATCCAGTAGCTCTCACTCTCTCGAAGTGCTCCAACTCTACACACATGCCACTGTTCACCCCCCCGGTTTGTCCCATTCTAACAACAAGGCTGAGCTCCACCTAGAGGAATGAGGGAAGGGGCACAGAACATGTCGGTTTTGATACCAAAGCTGAAGAGCCAAAGCTCGTCATGCTACGTGTGATACCTGCAACTCGATCCTAGAATGGCCCGTCGCATAACAGTCGTAGCAACGGCTGCGCAAAGTAGTGCACTGCAAAGCAGTAACTACATCAGCAACTACGAAAGCAGCAACTACAGCGAAAGCTTTACGGAGTAGGAATAGTAGCCACAACAGGAAATAGTAGCAGATGGCAGCGATTGCCAGCGGCTACAATAGTACGAAACAACCGTAGCGATTGCTGCTGCAGCAGCAGTAGTGATGCCTACTATAGCCGTACTAGCGGCGGCAGCCATGCGGAACATCAACTGCAGCGGTGGTGGGATGCAACAGCGAGTGGCAGAAGCAGATAGCGGCTGCAGCGACAAGTGGCTGCCGCACCAATAGTTACTATGGCTGTAGTAGCCATGGCAGTTGTGTAAAAAAGTAGTTGCAATTGTGACAGCGTGTACCAGCATACAGCAGCAGCAACCAACAGCTACATTAGCAAGTAGTACCCACAACGTGGCTGCGGCAGTGGGCTATTGCAACTGCCAAGCGTGTGGCAACTAGAGAGGGGCTGCGGTAGTGGGTTGTCGTGGTAGCCGGCCACAACGGTAGACACTACTGCCTTGCAACAGTAGCGCCAGGTCCTGGGAGGACCCGGCATCGTTTCAAAAACGAAGTGCGCAGTTGTCGACGCTTAGGTGAGTTGAGGCCACCACCACTAAGCGTGACGACTGTAATGGCAGTAGCAGCAGTAGCAACAATAATGGTGGCAGCAGCAACAGCAGTCAGAGCATCACTCCATTCTTCCGATCTCTTTTGGTAGTCCCTCCCCCTTGTTGGCTGGGCTCCCCTCTGCTCCTGGGTTGGATCGGGGTGGTTCAGGTGTCCACAGGAGATTTCTTGGCCTTCCTAGATTTTCCACCTCACTGGGGCACGAGAACCATTGTTAACTTTTTTTGTGACAACGTGGGGGGGCTATCGATGACTCTCACGCTCAAAAGGGCCTCTACATGGACTCCACACCCACAGAGGCAAGTTATATACTACTAGATTTTTGTGGCATCTTCAAAGACTAAACAACCTTGCTAGAAGTAGAGGTACACGCTCCCGACATCCTAAGCACCGATGCCCAATGACGCACCCGCTGGAGTCGGCAGTGCTACCTCCATTATGGATATTGGTGTTGCCGCCTCCAGCGTTATTGGCATCTTAGCGGGCACAATGCGGGAGGAATACCCGTCTAGCCCTAGCTCACTGGCACACGACCTTTGTGAGCTACGTGAGCAGCAGGTTCAGTAGGCTGAACAAACGACCAAGCAGATGGCGAATCTGCTCAAGTTATTTCACAATGCCGTTCAGCCACAACAGCAGTAGCAGCAATGGTAGCAATAGTAGGAGTGTCAGTAGAAGCTGGCACGTGATACGGTGCGTAAGGGCAAGATGATTGTTGAGAGAGCGGTTGCGGCCGAGGTAGATGGAGCATTAGGAGCATTCGATTCTGGGCCGGTCGACGGCCTTCTAGAGTCGGACTTGGACGCTAGTGACAAGGAAGGCATGCTACGCCTGTGCCTCGCATAGTTGGAAAAATAGCGTCGGACTCGCTTAGCGCGCAAAGCAGCACCAAGCGGCAATGGAGACCTAACTTCCTTAGAGGACTAGATACTCTGCATGAGCCTGGGACTGAGGGAAGATCTCCCATCTCCTTCGTCTAGGCAAGTTGTCATGATAGCTGTACCCACAGCAAAGCGCCCTAAGTGGTTTGAGACCGACCCCTCCGCCTAAAGGAAGGAGGATATCTACACCACTTGGGAACCATTCTTATGCATGTGGGCCGACAAGAAGGGGGTGTACCCGTACTACACCACCTAATATCAGACTGCTAACCCCCAGCAAACGACAACCATAGCTCGTGCCGCCTATGGTCTCCTCAAGGCTATCCCGGACGAGCACACTCTCAACTTCAAATCCTACCTTGGTGATCCCCGCACAGGTGCTCAGGCTGTTCCACGGAGGGCCAGGAAGCTGGCAACCATTCTTTCCAAAGGCGGAACCATGGCAACAATATCAAAGCACCTTTTGGACTTCAACTCGCTACGTCAGGGTACACATGAGACATTGGATGAACACTAGCAATGTGCGATGCGGCTGTACAAGGCCCTGGGAAGGAATGGGTCGGGTCAACTCATAGCATTCAACACAATCAGGATCCATTTTGGGCGCGACTACGTGAAAAAAATGACAACTTTAGCGTGAAAAGCCTCCAAGAGATGGCTGACAAAGGTTTACTGCTGTCGTGGATCACTGAGCACTTTCTACACGTGGCAGGAGTTGGAGCAACGAATGACGCGGCCCATGGTGCGTCAGTTGCATCCATCGGAGCAGTCCAGGCAGCGTGCACCTTTCCCCTTTTCTCTTGCCAGTCCTCGCAGGCGACAGCAACAACAGTAGAAGCAACCGGTACGGCTGTAGCAGGCCAAGGGAAAAGGGAGAGGAACAACAAAATTGGTAGCAGGGATGGCAAGGAACAAGAGACTTCAAAGCCGTCTCGGGCGCGAGAGTGGGAGTACTGCAAGTGCGGGGGAGTGCATTGCTATACAGAATGCAAGCTTCCCAAGAACTGGATGAAGATTGTGCAAGGCCTACAATAGGCATTTGAGTAGCATGAGCAAGCCTCCACACACTCCACAAGAGTGACTGACTTGTAACTTCCACTTGAAGATGCCACAGCGATAGACAATGCCAGTGACCTGTCACCTTTGGAGCAGCAACGTGCAATGCAGGCTTGTGACATTGCCGAGCTCAGCTTGCTTTTACGAATCACCACTCAGGGAGGTGCGAGTGCACTGACTAAGCCAAGGGGTCCCACTGTTGGGTCTGTTGAGTTAGTGACGTGCAGTTGGGATGGTGGTAGTGGGGCACACTGCACTGTTGAGTCTATGGAGTCGTTCCTCGAGCGAGAAGATGCTGGTCTGTTCGGTGTGTGCATAAATCAAGACGACCTGTTGTGGCTTGATGTGTCACAAGCACGTGTCACCTGCATGAGCCACCTTCTGAGCCACCTCCGCCCACTATCTGCATTGTAGGCAGTTTTTCATTCACGTCGCTAGAGTGTGTGATGGATGCCAACTGGATATTAGATTCTGGTGGTGCTTCTGGGACCCCAGTCGACGGTGCATTGACAAGTCTCGAGACACACTGTTCTTCTAGCGTCTCTCCTTTCGTGACATGCCCACCGATGGCACCTCACAGTCGCATTATCATATGTGTGGTACGGTTCCTCGCGCAAGGGAGGGTGGGCTGACTGATGACGTTGTCCCGGTCATCTTGGAGGCTACTAGTCCATCCCATCTGCCAGCTGGCTTGCCTATGTCATCTACACCACCTTCTTTGTCTCCATCAACCGTCCCACTTGCGTATCCCATGTCGCCTACCCTTTCTGCGTTATCAGCGCCTATGTCACCTGCGTCCTCTGTGCCATCCTTGTTATCTGCACTTGTGTCACCAGCAGATTCCCCCGGTTCACCTGAGTTCTTTGTTTGCCAGCTGAGTCTTCCTTGTCATTCCCATCCACCGTATCCCTCGTCGACACATTTCCACCACCTGCCGCATCACCAGTCTTGTCATCGTCTGATGCGTGTCCACTGCCTGTTCCAGCTGCACTGCCACCAGAGCCCTACCGACGAGGTGAGGGCAAGCGGCTCTGCCGGCATCCTGCTAAGAGCGTGTACAGTGGTGACCTCGGCATGAGAGCCTTAGGCCTCAGCGTGCAGGGGCTCATCGAAGTCCACCCTGGCTGTGACACGGGTTTTGCACTCCTCAGTCACGAGCGCCGACATATGGCCGACTCCGCAGATTCCACCGTCATCGTTGGTTTTCTGTCCGTGGCCTATGCCTTGGCCACGCGCAGTGTTGTTGCTACTGCCCCTGATTCTTGTGTGGTGGCCGTGAAACCAGACCCAAGCACACTACGTCAGGCTTTGTCTGGGCCCGATGCGACACTCTACCACGCAGAGAGGCTGAGCTGGCGGCCATTGATGAACATGAGGTTTAGGAGCTTGTAGACCTTCCAAGAGGACGAAAGTCTGTTCAGGCCAAGTGGGTCTTGCGAAAAAAGCTGAAGCCAGACAACACAGTCAATTGCTACAAAGCATGCCTGATTGTGAAGGGATTCTCTCATGTGGAAGGGATTGACTTTACTGAAACCTTCGCTCCAGTTGGACGCATGACCATGGCCTTAGGGCTGGTGTCCCAGTTGGCCTAGCACGACTGGGAGCTCCACCTGATTGACGTCAGCAACACTTTTCTACATGGAAAGCTTGACAAAGAGATCTAACTGGTCCAGCCTCCGAGGCAGTGGCCGTGTCTACCGGCTACAGAAGGCCCTGTATGGCCTAAAGCAGTAGTCTCGATGCTGGATTATGGAGATCACCAGCATGCTCCTATGAGCCGGCTATGTCCAGATCGTGGCAGACCCATCGCTCTTCCTCTCATAGTCTCTTGCGCCACTCAAAGCCATCCTGGTCTATGTCGACGTCCTTCTGATCGCCTTGCCGGATCTGAGGGCTGTCAAAGCAGCCAAGGGCGTGCTGTAGTCGAAATACAAAATTAAGGACATGGGAGAGACTGTAGTGTTTTTGGACATGCAGATTGTGCGTGATCGCACTTGACAGACGCTCATGGTCCATCAGGAGCGATACACTCTTACTCTGGGGGAGCGTTTCGCCGAGTCACTCAATGGCGTGCGCACAATGTCAACCCCTATCACCCTCAATGGCCAGAACGCTCAGAAGGTCAACAACCCAGCATAGCTAGGGGAATCAGGTGATGTGACCCTGTACATGCAAGTCATTGGCTTGTTCATGTACCTCGCCACAATGAGATGGTCGAAAATCGCCTTTACTGTCAACTTTCTTGCGCAATTCTCATAAGCGCTACGAAGGCTAGTTCTTGAGACTCCTGTCTTGTACGTGCCGTACGTTGTGTCCACCACACGCGTTGGCCTTCACTACCAAGGGCAAGCTTCCGTGGTCCTTGACGGATGCACAGGGAGTGACTGAACATGGTACCCGGACGGCAAAAGTCGCACCGGATATGTTATCCTCATTGGAAGAACTGCGGTCTCGTGGCGTGGTGGCAAGAGGGCTACATTGCTCGCAGTACTTTGAAGCAGACTGTTGGTGTATGGGCTTTGAGCTCTCATGTAGCCTTGTTTAGGGAGAGCCTCGTAGTTTGAGCTGATGGTTCTCCAGTGACTACATTACTCATTCTGTGACATGTATGGTGCATTCTAGCATCTCAGTTTACCGACACGTGTTTAGTAGAGTTTTCTTGGTGGTTGAGACCAAGGCACTTGGTGGTTTGTGCCAGTACACCGGGAGACCCCATAGAATTTCACTGCATAGTCTCTGACAGGTGATGCACTCTTTCCATGGTCGAGACCCGGGTACCTGGTGGTCTGTACCAGTACCTCGGGAGACCCAGCACTGATTGGTCTAGTCTTGTTGGCCCCTTGTCAGACGTGTGTAGTTTGCATCTGGCGTAGACTCGGACGCCCGGTTACATGTTCCGGCGTCTTGGGAGGCCTAAACTTGTCTCGCCTTGCTAGTCGGTGATGCTAGTATACAACCGTAGAGTTTGGATACGTTTGGGGTACATCGCATACTTTCTTGTCTGTTGAGACCCGGGCACCTTGTTGACTGTTCTGGTGCCTCGGGAGACCTCCATTATTGTTTTCATTCTTTATGACATGCATATTCCACGTTCGTGCCTTTTGGTGCGACGGGGATGACAGGGCCTGGTGGGCTAGCCGCCAGTCCCTTGTACATAAGCCCTCAGTAGGGCTCATTGTTTTCCGCTTAATTCCGCTATACCCACTATTTGGGCCTCCGAGTTTTCTCCCGGCCATTTTGCGCACATTTTAGGCACGGTACTCACTTTACACAAAACATGTATGTAGTACCCACGTTTTGCGAAGCGCCTGAGATCATGCATGCCGCACCCACTATTGCAAATAAATTCACGCCACACCGGTTTCATACAAATTTTTTCGACGACTGTGGGTATCTTATAAATTAGTTTATGTATTTCAGCGAATTTAGTCACCATTTCTACAACACACAAATCTATGACCGACTCAATTGTCTTTCTAGTGGCTACAATCGAGCACAGCTTCTGAAACAACAAACATTTGTAAAAATGAACCCTTGTTCCCTACTTTCTTTCATGATTTTTGCAAGGGGCTTCAACTTTGGAACGTTGGCCGAAAGTATTACACATGTCACATGCAAACCCAGACGTCAATTTGTTTCCTTGCCAATCATGCAGCGGTGACGCCAAACGTGCCATGATGTTGCGTGTTGCGGGCGTTGCTGCCGTCCTTGACAACATGCAAACGGGCTCTAATCGTAGCATATCTTGATGACGCCATGTTTTTCCACCTGGACGTTGCCTCTTGTAGTCCACATGCCAACGGCGCCAACTGGCGGATTTTTCGAGGACAGACGACATGCTGTCACCGTCGTTTGCTCGATCCTGACTTGCCACCTCTCGTTGGTGGTTATGACCTAGGTGCATGATAGGATTAATAGTTTTTTTCACCACTCCGCACTTCCTCACATCGCATGCATGGCTTGCGATGGATCTCGTCACGGTTATCCGGCCAACTGCCATGTGATGTGGACATTCTCTCTCGTCGTTTGCAGGGGTCGTGACCGTTTAGCCATTGTTGATGTGTACTCGACATGTACTTGCAATGTCGCCGCTTCGTTGCAATGGGTCTCCGGGATGTCCCTCCTCCTTGCGCTAACAATGGGTGGGTTTTCCGAGTGCAGAAGGTGGGTAGGATGCATATTACGATGCATGACATACATTGTTATACCCACTTTTGGCCAACATGGCCGCCACTTTTTATGCCACCGCTGGCGACTACCCAGACGACGAGGACGACGATCCTCCCGAGGTCCTCGTCTCTTGCTACCACCCTGAGTCCTCCTTCCTTGGGACTGAGTGGGAGGAAAACGAGTGGAACCGTCACGTCAATGTTGTCGAGCGCATGACTTCGCGCTCCCCAGACCATGTTGAAGACCACACGATGTGACTTGGAAGCAGTCAACGTGTCCGACCGTTTCATGGTTACCGTGCGGGTGGGTTGAACCAACCTTGTTTGTAGACATGGCGTCGTCTCGGACGGGGTTGGACCTCCTGCTATGTCGGAGTACGCTGTCCGCTAGCCAACTCACACCAGTATGTCTTGTGGCTATTTTCCACACACGTGTATGAGATGTTTCCGTCCATGTCCTCTGTGCAGGGTCGTCTGACGAGGAGACGCCCACCCCGTCGGAGAAGACTGGCGGAGATGTTGAAGCCGCTTGTGCTCGTGCACGCAGACGCAATGGAAGATGCACAAATTTCCCAGGTGGGCGGGCCTTTTGCAACATGGAGGCCTGTCCCGAAGCCGTCCAAGTCAACGCAGTCGACCGCGACATGCCGGTGTCTTGGGTCCGCAGTGAGCCAACTCGCCTCGAAGTCCGCTGCGGATTGTGGAAGAATGCAGGCTGCCCATGGCTACTAAAGGTGCGCTTTCGACACAAAGGCGTTGTAGTAGATTGTCAAGGCTCGCACAGGGGAGGAAGTGCAGTACCCGGTGGTGTACCGTGCAAAGAAGGCGGCCCTGGAGAAGCTAATGGGTGAGAAGACGCTGTCGTGGTCCCTCTTCCCAGCTTACATTACGGAGGTTAGTAATTTTTGCTATGTTCTTTGCTTCCCCATCTGTTAACGTGTTTGTTACTAATATGTCTGTTGAACAACTGTCTCCATGGCGTGTATGTCGTGTAGCTGAAGCGAGTGGACCCCCGGACGTTCGCATGCGTAGAGCAGGACACGAAGAAGCTGTTTTGCCGAGCCTTTGTGGCACCCGGGGCATGTCGTGAAGGGTGGAACCATGTGCGGCACATCATCACCATGGACGCGACATTCCTGAAAAATGGGTTCAAGCAGGTTCTTCTCATTGCTCAATATTGGGATGCCAACAACCACTCCGTGCCCATAGCGTGGACACTATGTGGATAGGAGGACAAGGACAACAGACTTGGTTCGTACAGTAGCTTTTGCAAGCGTATCCCACAGCCCGTGACCGTGGCACAGCCATCATCTCCGACCGTGACGCCAGGCTCCTTACAGCTGTGGCCCAAGAAATGCCAGGTGCTACGCACACGCACTGTGCAAAGCACATCCGCAAGAACGTGAAGTCCAAAGCGGGTCGTGTAACCACGGATCTGTTCTGGAAACTCGCACATGCCTTCACCGCAAGGGAGTTCAAGCGCACACAGGAGGAGTTGGCGAAGGCATCAGCACAGGGTCTATAGTACCTTTTTGGCTATGGAGCAGAACAGGGCATTCCGCTTCCCAAGTGGAGCTGTGTCTACATCCCCGTGGCACGAGGCGGTCACACAACCAGCAACGCGGCAGATTCATTGAACGCACGTATCATGGACCTGCGCCACCTCTACCCCTTTTAGTGCTTTGTCCATTTGTATGTGTGGGTGTCGAAGGTTTTTGCAGAGCGGCGCAAGCTGACCCACATCTGTGAAACGACGCAGGCCCCTTTTGCGGATGTAAAAGTGAAGAACTACACTCAAAAGGCGAGGGAGTACGACATCATCCCCGCTGGTCCGCTGTCTGGGACTGTCTCAGGGCCCAAGACTCTCTCTGGGCGAGAGGTGGACTAAAACGCCAAGAAATGCAGCTGCGGCCAGTGGGCCGAGTACGGATTCCCGTGCCAGTATGCCGTGAGTGTGCTGCTTGATGCTGGTGTCAACCCCGAGATGTGCGTCGACATCCACTTGACAAAAATGACGTGGAAGAGGACCTACCGTCACCCCATGCCAGGGGTGAACCTTTGGGAGGTGTAGTATGCAGACAATGGATGGGGCCTGCCGGGGAAGAAGCGTGGTGCTGGGAGGCTGAAGTCTAAGCGCAAGGACCGGTATGAGCGTCGCAAGAGGGACCGCATCTACACCCATTGCGGCCTCTGTGGACATGGCCCGCGGAAATGCACCAACCCACCTGCTCTATCGCCAGCTACCGCAGCAGTAGCTCGTGCCAGACAGCTTGCCTCCGGACGCGGAGTGCACAGAGATGGTGGACGACAACGCGCACGCGATGCTGTGACTTTTGTAGCAGCAGCAGCAGCAGCCACCACTGGTGCTGACAGGGGTGGTGGTGATGCAGCGGATGAGGCTACCGTGGCTACAGGAGCAGCCATGGCAGGTGCAGATGCAACTGCCGCAGAGACCACGGCAGGTGAAAGTGGTGAGGTGCGTGGAGAGGCAGCAATAACAGGAATCATAGCAGAAGATGATGCAGGTGAAGGTGATGGAGCGGGTGAAGCCGTAGACCCCGCATTCTCATCCAAGGTTGAGAATCCTGGGAGTCCAACGGACGCACCAAGGAACGCAACGGATAGCGGTCCGTCTTCATCAGACTGCTCGGATGAGGACAGTGCCTCATGCTACGACACAACTGAGACAGAAGAGTGGGAGTCAACGGATGGCTCCTCCCACTGCGATGCTTCCGAGGATGACGAACCAACACAAGGCAAACGGAAGCACGGAGGCCGTTATGTGTAAACATAGGCAATGCTGAAATGAGTGACATGCAATCATGGCCTTTGGTGAAAAACAATGCACTTCAGCAACCTCAGCTTAGTATTGTTTACTATTGGTGTTCTGTGCAGATGAGGCAGATTCATGTCCTATTGAAGACGGTGGTGAAGCGGCAACCAAGGCTCAAAGTGCACCGGCGCAGGGTCAGATCACATGTGGCCCACGACACGAGATGTGCGGTGAGGGATGCAGACGGCATGTGTTCCAAGATGGCTAGTCTTAGCCTAGGGCAGACAGAGGTGGAGGAGGCTAGATATCAAGTGGCCAACCCATGCACGGACATGTATGCATCCCCCTTTGGGGAAGTCTTCCATGATGCATGCCTAGAGTTCAGTGAAGGTGCAGAGTGCGCTGCTTGTGAATTCATTCGTTATGTGCACGGCTTACCCGTGTACGTTCAGATGTGGATCAGTTCACGTGACTTAGCACCTCTGTTCTTATGGGCTTGATGCAGTCAAAGTGTTTTCCAAAGTCATTTCTTTTCTCCACCATGACTTGTGATTTCTGCACCTGGTCACAAATTACAAGCAAAATAACCTTGGTGATTAATATTACATTACTTCTTATTGTTCTTCAGCCACTATCAGACAATACAATATGCACCATAGTTTGAAGTAGGTTTTCCAAAAAGTGAAAAATACATACCTTTGTTTTTTGCCTCTGTTTGTACCTAGTACTACACCGTATAATTTACTATGACCTAGGTTCATGTTGAAGAGTGAATGCACTATGCAGAGTACACGAATACAAGTTACTCAGTGATGGAGAGTATAGAGGCGGCTATGTGCTAGACAGAGAGCTTCCACGAGACATACGAGAGACCACCAAGAGACACATACAATGGTCAAAAAGCTTATGAAACCTTACATAAATGCACGACATGCCCACTATGTGAAGAATTCAACCATACACTCCAGGAAATTAGTGGACACAGGAACAATATTCTCGTGCGTTCATATTAGGCATGACCACTCCCTGCCCCCAGGAGACGTAAGAAGTGGTCAAACACAACAAAAAACGGTACAATCATGTACCACATGTCCACTTTCTGCCAGCCATGAAACAACCAGACATGTTGACAATTCATGAGAAAGCTAAACACTCAATGCAACATGCAAAGAAGACAAAATTGGGTAGGTTGATAAAGAACTCTTGAAAACATAACCAAAGTATCCACCAAGGGTATCAAGCCCAGGGCATCCACTGCCCTGGGGTGTTTGGTGGACGCAGAGTTGGCATGCGTACACCTAGTATCTAGCACATGGTCTTTGGTTCGCATGGGTCGTTCACCCAACTTGGTTGGACCTCCATTGCAATGAGCGTGTCCCAGCGAGCCTTGATCATATTCCATGCCTCATTTACTTTCTGGGGAGTGAGATGTGGCATGCTGGTCCTAGTAGGTTCGCCTTCCCAAGCGCCAACTTCATCCCATCAGTGCATCGTCGAAAAAGTTGCCCATGTGGAGGTGTGTATGTTGGTACGCGTGTCAATAACGTCAATGGGATCGGCGTCGTCATGACCATAGACCGATTGGCCCATGTCTTGTACGGTGTACAAAAGTGTGAATGGAAATGGCTAGTGACCATTACCAGCTCCATTTTTGTACGTGCTCTAGGAGCGGTTACATCCGCATGGAAAGTTAGGCTCGGCCGAGATCCATGGCTCCCATACGTCAGGGCAGTCCAATGGTCTCAGACTGGGCAATGGCCAGTCCAGCACCTGTGCCATGTCTTCAGGTGCTGCGGACCATGTGGCATCTGGCGGATGGCATTCATGAACGCTCCTAGTACGTGCACCTCTGCGATCCCATGCTTCCTTGATGGCAACCCATGCTCGGTAGGAAGCAAAAGGGGTCTCTGTAATATCCAGTCCTCCACCCTCGACCTTCTCCGCCGTTGATGCGCCCCTTGGATGACATGTCATTGGAGTGAAGGAGGCCTTGCTGGCCCAAATGACACGGTGTCGCTGCTTGAACAAAGACAATTTTTGCGCAGTTTAACGTTAAGTACTGTTCAGTGCGCCAAAGGACATGGTGAACCGGTACATTGTCCCGGTTCGTAAGGTGAATCCATCGCAAAAATAATTGTGGATTATCGTGTGCATCACTCATGGCTGACGGTGGCTAATAGACTATAGGATTGACCTCTGTCCCTTGTTCGACCTACTCACTTTTGGTTCAACGATGATTCCCACGGTTTATGCAGTGAAGTTTTCTTGGTACTATAATCTGCACAGGATGGATGGTGCTCGCAATAGGCACGTCATCGGCGCAACATCATTGGACACTCAAGAGAGTCGCGTATGCACTGGACCAATGCTAGCCCAGAATGACAATGGTGCCAAGTCAGGGTGGAATGTCGAATATATGTGGTGTACTTGCATCGTGGATTGCTGGGCGAGGCTACCTTGGGGTCCTCTTTCAATACTTACATCTTACACTAGCCCGTGCGGAAAGTGGGTATGCGGAGAATTACATCGTCCCCCATACAATTCTTGGCACGGTGGACATCCGAAGTATTTTTTTTAAACTATGGCCCTCAGAAGTATTATGTAAATTTCGTGGATGTTAGAGTTGTTTATCTGCCCACGTGGCCCTCCTATTCTTTTTGTGCAAAAATTAGGTACGACGTCCTTTAGTTGCGAGGACAGTGGGTACACGGTAAGTGTACCCCATTGTTTCCCCCCTCCTTGATTCTTAATCCATTCGTTCCAGACTTAGCCAAATCTTGGCGCTGCATTTCTCCCGCTCACCACCAGAGCTCATGTCTCATCCAGCATGGGCCTGCATGCCCTATGCTCATTTTAGCACGGTCTCAGAGCACAGGGTGCCCGTATGAGCAACAAAACAGCAGAACAGGTCTGAAACACAGCTGAGGTGTGCCACGTGGCGCCACGCAGACTGAATTAATTAGGAGTAGCTAAGCGTGTCTGCGAGAGCAACAAGTATGGCTTCAAGCTACTTTTAGGTTTAATGGTACATGGGAGTCCATCAGGTTCTGTTCAGGCTGCCATGTTGGCGGCATAAACAACACAACCGATGCGGCAACAATGGCTAATCAACAAAACAATACCTTCTCAGAGGAGTGTAAGTGGCAGCCGCGTGCAAGCCTGTTGCAGCCGCATACAGCAACATGCATCGTGCAGCAGCAGTACCAAGCAGCCGTAGCCGTGTTTGCATCAGTAGGCATGTGGCGGATGCAAGCAGCAAGCAAGCAGCTAAGTCATAGTGTGGCACCCGCAGGCGTCGCCATCCTTTAGTAGCAGCATTCGCAGCTGAATCACGCTGATAGTGCTATGCAGCAGCAACAGCGTACATTGCGCAGTGCACGGCAGCAGCACCAGCATTAGCAGCGGGAGTAACATTGCACAGTGTACAGTGCTCAACAGTGGTGGCAGTTGCCGCTTTCACTTAGCAGCCCGCAGCCCACAAATGTAGCTGTGTGTGGAGTGGCAGCACAGCGCGAGCAGCGAGTAGCACAAGCAGCAGTGTTGCACAGTTTGCGTTGCTACTGGCAGTAGGAGTAGCAGCAGAAATTGCGCAGCTTCCGCATCTTGCTGCAGGGCAATAGCAGCAACTGACGTCACTCTCCTCCCCTCTTTCTGCTGCTCTGCCCTGCTTCCGGTTTCCGCTTTCGGTTCTCTCTCACCCCACAGCCTCTCTCTCTCTCTCTCTCTCTCTCTCTCTCTCTCTCTCTCTCTCTCTCTCTCTCTC